>FIZR01022967.1:0-30957 GCA_900060175.1 Ferrisia virgata
AAGGCGAAGGACGTTCCTATTAAAATTAAGAGCTCATACGTGGAGAGAATTTTTTTGAGGTGTCTACCAACCAGTTTTTCAGGGCACCAAGTGAAAAAAAAAATCGTTTTTTTTGACCCACCCTAATATGCAGGTTTGATTAATTGACCATTTTCGCAAATTTATCAAATTTACCAAAGTCCCTAAAATTTTCCAAATTTTGCCGAATAATGCTGAATTTTCCAAAATTTCCGAACGAAAAATGACTGGTGGAGTATTGCCCCCCCCCCATAAAGCCGCCTCTGGTTCTGGTGCTACTGTTGAGTTCATTTTAATGATTTGAATGTTTTCCATTTTTGTTCCTCAGTTCGTGGGATCAATTTAATATTTGTAGAAGTTTTCCACTCAAATTATAATTTCTATCCTGTATTCTTGCTTGTGTTTTTTTTATCACTTTCACTATCATTTATTATCTAAATTAGAAATCATTGACCAAACGTTGCACCAAGAGTTAAAGACATACCGCATATGATAAATTTTTGATCAAAATATTTTCAAAAAAGTTTATATTTACGTTTAACATGTGAATTATTGTAAGATGTACAATTTCATACTTTTTCGCATTTTGCTGAAAATGTGAGAAGAGGAAATAAATTGGGTCGAAAGTCTTGAAGTATGTTCAGTTCATATTACATGTTGTGACTTTTGGTGGGTGGAATCGCTAGAGTGTAACGAGCCAATCAGTAGCTTGGAATTGGGTAAAGTGGCGAAATAATGTACACAAGAAGGATAAATGCCAGGCATTACACATTACTCTAACATTTACGAAAATTAGTAATAAATGATCGCAATTTTAGTACAAATACATATTTGTAAGTCAAATTTATCGAATAAAAATTCCTGTATGCTCGACCAAATCAATTAAAGCGACTGCGCTAATATAGGCTTACCACAGCATCGTATCACCAATGGTTGCAAAAATAATCGACCCCGAGTATATTTCTGTATCTGTACGTAATTGTGTATTCCTCCTTCGCAACATAGCTAAGAATGTTCCGGTTGTAACACCTCTGCAATTTTTAGTTTTTTCATCTCCCTTCATCATCTGAAAAGATACACCTGTTGATAATAATATTTGGTCAGGCCACTTACATAGAGAAGACACACTGAAAACCTTATGTAATGAGGCAAGGTCAATATCGCGTAAGCTTCGTCAGCGCCGCATTTACTTATCCCAAAAGAAAGGTCATAAATTGGTTTATTTATTTGCCATAGGTGTAGGTTAGGTTAGGTTAGGCACTTGAACGTAACGCGTATAAACCGGATATAACCAATCATAGCTTATAGCCTATATAAGCTCCTCGTATATACATACATGTAATGTGCTACTGTAACGATTATCGCTCAATAAATCACCTCTTGTTTACCCGCAAGGGAATCGGTTTGTTGTTGAGAAATTTCCGTCGCAATGTTGATGCGTGTATGAATCAGTTCGAGTGTTTATAAATTTTATTTTGCACCTACACGATGCACATAAGTCTCCGACAAAACAAATCAAGAACAAGTGGTGAAGTACCAAGTAAACACCAACGTGCGATGAGCTTATAAGCACGTGTAGATGTGCGAATAGCTAATTGCTTAGTTATCGTACCATGGATGAGAGACGAGACTTGACTTCTTGTGTGCATGGCTTGATGTAGAGTTTTTTTTTTTTCACCCAATGCGTTCTACCGTGAAAATATGATATCATCTGATAAAATTTAAGGTACCTACATACGAATGGATATTGCATAACTGAGTCTGGAATCAGTCTACGAGATAAATGTGCATTAAACAGGTAGATACCGTAACGAATCCAAAATGATGATGAGCAGACATTTGCTGTGTGCTCAAATCGCATGTCTTTGTAAAAATCTACAAAATCACAATTCACAAATCAAAACGAATTCATTATGGTGTTAATATTTTTAATAAAAACCTTAGCATTGAAATTTGAAGCAGGAATTTTCAAGCCAACTACATTTTTCATGGATCTGTTTCGAAATATTTTTAATCTTTATCATCTTCTTAATATATTTTTCCACGTAATATTTTCAACGAAAAAGAGGTTATTACGGACTACCAACCTATGACAAATAGAGAAGGAGCGTCAACGAATTACTTTCCGGGACCCTAGAAGACGATTGAAACCATTTTTAACCATATCAGATATTTATTCCTTTTTATCCCCCTCCCCCTCTGAAGACTAAAATGATTTGCTCAGCTCGATACCGGCCAAAATTGGTCAAATTTGGGCAATAGGCTTAGATTGGCAGTATATTTGATATTTTTAACTGGCGATAACTTCGGGTCAAAATTCACTTATTTCCCAAGTTTGGGGAGGAGGTGCCGAGAAGCGAAAATTGTGAAAATTGTTCCTTTTTGCTCCAGTCGATAGAGAATTAAAAGTTGTATTACGTATCCAAAAATAAGCCTCGTTGGTCAATTAAGAAGGGAGATATGGGGTTTTCCCCTTTTTTAATATTCACTTTTTCATTCCTCTTCTCCCCTTCAAATGAAGCTATAAAGTTTAAATTTGGCATGTAGATGTAGTAGAGGTGAGAAATATGCCTTTTAGGTATTTCAACTTTTCAGCTCTCTTGCTCCCCCTCACAGCCCCAAAAAAGTGGTTTTTAGGTTAGTTTTTCTTCTTATCTGAGTTTGCTTTACGCATCTCCTCTCCTGCCCCATTCGAACTAGGAGGCTAAAATTTTGTATGTAGGTTCAGGATATATTACAAATATGCCTTTTTAGGGGGTTGACTTTTCAGTCTCAATCCAATCTATCATTGTCCTGAAAATGTAGTTTTTTCGTCAGGGTTTCTGTCTTTTTTGTTGGTTTGGGAAGAAAATGTAGTAAAGTATATACTTAAAAGTCAAAATTTCCAGTGTTGGCAATTCAGATTTCTTCCATGTGCAACAAAATAGGGATTTTCCAAGGAAAAAAATTGCAATTTTTTCTGTGTGTAGTAAAAATTTTCAGTTCGATTGGACCAGACGAAGGGTGAAAGGGGAGGGACACTTTGCCCTATATCTAAGTTCTGTACATCTTTGCGGATAAGGCTGATTGAATAAGAAGAAAGAAAAGCATCGCAATGCGTAGACGTCTAAGAGAGACCAGTAGGAGAGACCGCACAAGATTGCTAGAAGACACTGTTAGAAGAAATCGATAAGGGAAATTGCTAAGAGAGACTACTAGGAGGGGATGCTGGGACAGACAGTTGGATGAGGTCAATAAGAGAAACAGCGAAGAGATACCACTACGAGAGACTGCTAAGAGAGACTGCTACGAGAGACAGCGAAGTTGAACAGCTAAGGGAGACAGCTGGATGAGATCATTAAGGGAACCTGCTAAGAGAGACCTCTGGGAGAAACTGCCAAGAGAAAGCCAACTGCACAAATTTGACCGTATTTTGGTCAATATTAAACTATGTGAATAATTTTTAGTTTTGGAAAAAAAATAAAATGAGAATAAAAATATCTGAATTCTGACATAGTTAAAAATGCTGCCAGTGGTCTTCCAGAACCCACAACGAATTTTGTTGATACTCCCCCTTCCATCCTCCAAAGGTTGAGTCTGTAATAGCCTGATTTTGATTGGCAATATGACTTAGAAAATCAGTCTAAAAAGAATGTATTTAAAAAAACAAATAAACAAAAAGCTAAAAAAATGGTGAATACTCAAAATAGGTACTCCTCTTTGTTCAATTATTGATGATTTAATTATAAATGAAATTGTATTATGTTGAGTCTGCAGGCAATGTTGATGAGAAGTACTTATTTGAAAAAATTTTAAATGAACAATTTTTTGGGTGTAGCGAACTTTTATCTTGTGTAGCATCTTGCTACGTACTCTGTACAATTTTTTTTTAAAAACACTCCTACCCCCAGAGCTGATGTGAGTTGAGATTCTGTAGTGGTTTTGTGATTTGATGACTTATTTTAATCATTTTTAAGATCAAGTTTAAAATGTGAAGTTTTCGATGATACTAAGGATTGATAATCTTAAAACAAATTTACATTTTCGATCGAGAATTTTACTCTCTGCAATTTTATTTCCATGTGAATTTTTTCTAGTACGAACTGTTCTCGAGCAAATTCGAGAAATGAGATTTGATGTGCGGACTTTCGATGAATCTGTGATGTAAGGATGCGGGTGGATTTTTGAGTTGATCCAAAAATAAGCTATGCAGCGAGATATTGTATCTGAAAATACGTCTTGGGAGGGGAGTGGGGTTAGGTTTAAAAATTTTTTTTCTGATTTATATAAACGAAAAACGTTTTATTTTTTCATTTTAAGGTATCACTTTTTGGGAGCCCATACTTAATAGTCTACCTAATTAACCTAGGAGCCTAAAATCAACGCATATGAGTCACTTCAGGAATTGCAGTCAAAACGACTTCCTTTTGACTCTAAATCTTCAGTTACTCCGGAGCCAAGCCGAAATCAAGAGCCAAGGTCTCAGATGAACTGTGGAGTTAAAGTGGAGTCGGGACCATTGAATCTGCAATTGACTTCAACGAGTGAGGATTTTTTGTGGCTTTTGGTCGTTTTCAAAATATAGATTTCGACTTCGGATTTATGAAGTTCAATCAGTCGAAACTTCAATCTTAGTGCATGCTAAAGTGAACTAAAATTTAAAAAGCCTAAAAATGTGATTTTTCACTCCATGTGTTTTCTTCTTTTCTTAAATTTTTTTTATCAACTTACTTATCAACAACAGCAATGATCTCATGAAAGTGTGTATTGTGGTTTTTCGTTTCTCTATTTCTTTCAGCTTTTTGTGAAGTAAACGTGAAAAGATGATTCCGGAGTCAAGCACGAGTCGAAGTCAATGTCTGAGGTTGACTTCGAAGTCGAGCAGGAGTTGGAGTCAATTTAACAATTTGACTCCGGAATTAAGCCGCAGTCAAAAGTTAACTTTCCATTTCGACTATGGGAGTCGGGTCGCAGCTGATGTTATGTTTTTGGCTGACTCGTATGCCTTGCCTAAAATTTTATATGGAGGGTTTTTAATTCAAAGTATGTCACACATCAAGCAAGCACGATTTCAAATTCAAATAACATGCATACTACCTAACTAGAACCTACCACTATTTATAAAAGAGTAAATTTTAAGATAAGCACGTATGAAAATTCAGATTGTGTTATTCGTTCAGAAAAATTTACGCTAACTTCTTAACGAGTTTAAAATTTCTCCGAAATTATGTAATAAGCCATTCGTAAAAGAAAAAAATCATAATAACGCCAGCATTTTTCGGAATATTCTTCAATGTTGACGTCATTGTCATGTTGCTTGAATCAACATATTTACAAGCAAGTATATGTTTGTTGTTCAGCGTCATCATTCTTATAATGTAGGCTATGTGCATACTACACGTAGATTTTTCTCTTTCGTTTGAATCGAATCTATCGAAAAAATTTCATCAGTGAAGTATGATTTCTTTTTGTCGATGCGACCAGGACCATGTTCACCTTGCCAATAATGCTAAGAATGTTGAACCATCTTTGTTTTAATACAGCAAGTTTTAGCATTGAACTACGCTCAATTACTTAACAAATAAAAAATCGTATAAAATAAAGGTTTCAATCAAGGTTGCATAACGAGCGATGTAAAAAAAAATAGACTGAAAATTTCTTCTTACAGATATGAAATTTCCATTCATAGTTGGATATAAATATAAAAATTTATTATTTAAAAAAATATTAAAAAAACACCGATTCCTGTGCCAGTTTGGTAAAATAACCTTGTGTGTGTGTATGGAATCTGTATTGTACAGCGAGGCGAGAAAATTTAGTCGCGAATTATACACTCGAGTATTATGTGTACTCAAGAATTTATGGTACCAGTTTAATACACGTATTATTTTTTTCCTCTCTTCTTTTATAACGGTACTTATCTAGAACTAGGTATGCTTTGACGGAATAATTAAGAATGAAGAAGAAATCAAATTACCCAGTAATTAGCGTAAATGGTTGAAATCACCTGTTTACACCCTTGGAATGTATGGGATTGTGCTCTATGGACTAAGGTCATCATATTAAGCGGTATTTCATTGTTATAGGAGGTATAATATGTATTATACGTAGGTAGCTTAACAGATACCGTGAACGAAAGAAGACAGAGAAAGAAAAAAAAAAAAGGTGGTGAATTGAAAATAATTCTGACATCAGATGTGACGAAGTGACTAGGAAAATTCAGATGAAAATATAATACCGTGTAATTATACGAAGCGACACCGCGTCGAGGCAATTAAATCAGCTATAATTACCGGTTTTATTATGGTGATTTAATAGTATCGACTAGATTTTATGACGAGTATCTAATCTAACTTACGATGTCTTCGCATACTTCACGATGATAGAAGACTGTAATTTTGGGTGAATACCTATATGAGAATTGAACGGCGGATTACAGATATTTTGATTAATTTTTATCTAAGGGGTGTTGAAAAAGACGGTAACAATAAAGATAATTTTATGATCTTCCGGAACTAGCCACGTTATAGAACTTACACTTATTGAAATTCCGTTCGTTGAATTTCATATTTTGTATTCGATGCCTGCTATTGATTTAAATTTTCATTGTAAATTTTGCAAATTTTAATATCTGTCAATTTTTATAAAGCTTTTAAACAATCCGCTGTTCTAATTTCAGTTACTTAAATCGCCCCAAATTTCGATTACAACACGTATTTTAATAGCACTAAAATCAAAATTAAAAAAAAAGTTTCAATTTTCATTAAAAAATAAATTCGAAATTATAACTTTGATTTAAAAGTTCAACCATGATGAGAAAACAATTCGATAAAAATTTCGGCCCTCTAGCGCAAATAATTTTGAGAACAGGGACCAAAACGTCTTTTTTCTCTTGATTTATCATTTCTCGGCAAATACCAATTCTAGAGAGTTGTAGGAACTGCGAAAAAATTTTATTCAAAATTTTCAGTCAAGTTGTGATGCCTTAAAAGCGGCCATTTTATAGTGAAAATTCAAAAATAAAATGAATTTTTCCCCTCTTAGAAAACGTACCATTCATCCAAGAGTTATATCAAAAAAAGTTCAGAAATATTCAAGAGGTGGAGTATTGTTTAAAAAAAAATTTAAACTGGTCATCCGTAGTGTTTAGCCCGTATAAATGTTGTATTTTCCACGGTGCTCTCGTGGGAGATACGACGTTCACGAGCCTATTTTTCCTACAGAGGGATGGGAAAAAGTAGTTCGGATCTCGCTAAAAATCGAGTACATGCTGACGGGCGAGTTGAAAATGCTCCAAAACAATTTTCGCTCTCTGCGATGAGGAGGAAGAGGGTGTTAGTTAAAACATTGTATTTTTTTTAACAGTGATATGTTTTATTACTGAAGACCATTTTCTAAAAACATGACATTTTTAATGTTATGTTTTTGATGCAGCATTTTTGGTTTTCGATTTGAAGTTTTGGATTGAAAACTAGTGAAGATCGATTTTGCTAGGCCATAATAAAATCAAATATTTGAAATTTTTGGTCAAAAACTCTCGATGAAAGATTCATGAATGATTTTTACAAATATTAAAAAATAACCAAAATACAAAAAAATTAAAAAATTGAAAAATAAAAAAACTAAAATTTGAAAAAAGATAAAGAATAAAAAAATAAAAGTTGGAAAATTAAAAATTAAAACAGTTGAAAAAATTTTAAAATAAAAAAAATAGGAATGAAAAAAAAATTCAACTTGGTTATAAAAGAAAAAAATGGGAAAAATGAAAAATAAAAAGTGGGAAAATTAAAAAAATTAAAAAATTAGCAGACAGAAGAAAAAAATTTAAAAATGAAAAAGTTTAAAAACTGGAAAATAAATAAAATGAAAAATTAGAACAATTAAAAAAATTGAAGAATAAAAAATTGGAAAACAAAAAAAAGTTGAGAGTACAAAAAATTTAAAATTAAAAAAATTAAAATATTAAAACAATTGAGAAATTTTAAAAATCGAGAATGCAAAATAATTTAAAAAATAGGTAATTAAAGAATAAAAAAAATTAAAAAATTTGAAATAATCCCAAAACATAATTAAACATAAAAAAATTAAAAATTGAAAAATTAAAAAATAAGAGAGAAAAACTGAAAAGAAATTTAAAAAATTAAAAATTTTTTTAAATTGTAAAATAAAAATATAAAAAAATAAAAAAAAATTGGAAAATTAAAAAATTAATAAATTTAAATTATAAAAAAATTTATAATGCAAAAAAATAGAAAATTTAAAAATTTAAAAATTAAAACAATTGAAAAAAAAAATAACTAAAAAAATCAAAATATTGCAACAATTGAGTAAATAAAAAATTAGGGACAAAAAATTGAAAAATTAAGTAAGTAAAGAATAAAAAAATTGAAAAATTAGAACAATTAAAAAAATTAAAAAAATAGAAAAATGAAAAAATTTAAAAATCAAAAAAACTTTTAATTAAAAAAGTAAAAACATCATGATAATTGAATAATAAAAAAATGAAGGATAAGAAAATTAAAAAATTAAGCAAGTGAAGAAATTTCAAAATAAAAGAATTGAAAATAAAAAAAATTAAAAATGAAAAAATTTGAAAATTAGAACATTTGAGAAATAAAATAATTGGAAAAATGAAAAAAATGGAAAATAGAAAATTGAAAAATTAGAACAATTAAACAAATTTAAAAATAAAAAAATTAAATTACAAATAATTGAGAATGCAAAAAACTTTCAAACAGAAAAAATTAAAATACTTGATTATTTTTAAAATTGAAGATAAAACATTAAAAAGTTGAAAAGAAATTATAAAATTAAAAAATTAATGAAAACAATTTGAAATTAAAAAATTTCCTAGTATGTGCGAAGAGTAAACATTGAATGAATGTTAATTCTGTTATTTTAAACGTAGTTGGGTAAAATATATTTTCTCCATTTTAAACGCGGATATATCTCAGAGCTGGGATCCAATGCCTGAAAACGTTACCTTTTTGATTTTTGATTAACAACTCGCGATGAACGGTGATTATGAAAGAAAATTTTGCGCTTGTTGACATGGATACGTCACATATTCATGTTCTATAATTTTACCCTGAAAGAGAAAAACGCCTAAATTTTTTAAAAAAGGCCTCACCGTCAATCGCCATTTCATTATAAAAAAAATTAAGCAAAACGAAAGTTGAAATAAGAACGGTCAAGGTAGATGATGCATATAACTATTCTTACGGAATTAAGACTATTGCAAGCTGTCTGCAAACGTTCGAAAATTACAACCAATTATTTTCAGTCTTGATCAGACTTCGATCAGATATACATATAATACATATACAAGTCTCAACATCAAAAGCACACGTAACCCACCGGTAAGTACTCTTCTTTCTTTCGTTTCTCAATATTTTACATAAGAGATCTGATAGAGGCTGCTGAATGAAAAACATTAAAACTGATTTCTCGACTTCATCTTCAACCCCTCCGATCGTTTTATACCTCATAACGTACGTATACTTTATCGATCAATGCGATCAATCATTTCAAGAATAATTACGTACCAGCAACATACCTATACATATATGTATTTCGTATAACAAAACAAAATATTTTAACGATAAAGATTACAGCTAAACACCACATACGCGTTTTATTACGGTAATAAATTATTTTCCGGTTTTTCGTGGATCGCTGTATAGGTAGGTAGGTATTCTAAATAACATACAGCATCGATTTTTGCATCGAAATAATGCCTAATAGAAAGTATTTAGCTAAATAATACTTTACCCAGCTACGTACGTGTACGTACTGCCGATGGACAAAAAATACATTATATTATACGCATACGTAATTAAATCGTTGAAAGCTCGACGAGAACATAAAAGTATCCATATAGTAGGTACCTCTACCTATAGGTTAGGTACATATAATATCATCGAGTGCATCTTGTTTCACGCATTCGTACAGACAGAACCGTGACTGTGGTCGTTATTACTAAAGATAATTTGCATCGTATGTTCCATTGATAGACGAGGCTGATTAATCTCGTATAAATGAGGTAGCGAATTACGAGCACTTACCTATACACCTCATACAGCATAGTAAAAAGGTATCACGTAGCAAACAAATTGTACGTAAACGTGTCAAAAAACATGAAAAAAATTCCTTCGCCACTGGTTCGAGACCTGCTTCGAGTGAAACTGACCGTTATGACACGCGTCCCTGCATAGTTCCATCGATAATATCAAACAAAATGATTTTTAATCGTCGATTATCTTCTCGTATATAGGTAAAAAGATTACTTGTATGCAGAAAAATTATTTATTATCGTTCGGCCTCCTGTTGCGTAACTTAATGAAACCGCTGTGGTACTGCATCGAGATAGACGCCATGTACTTCTACTTACCTCTCTACTTTAGCTGTAGCGTACTGTCTCTGTCTACCTATAACTCTATAACTACCTATATACGAGATCGTTCGCGCAGAAGGACGAGACGCCATGTCATTGCACCGCCGAGCATTACTCTACGCTGCCGCCGATTTTATACATTATGGCGAAACCTTGAAACGTGATAAAGCCATTTTTATCGCAGACTATAACAGTAAGACTATGCAGCATCGTGGTCTTCGATAATCTGCCATATCTACTCGTACTATATACTTATTGTCGAATTTTATATCCACTTGCTACCGGAGTGCCAGCGTATATTCGAAGAACACCTAAAATGTACGTTTTGATAAGAATAGCTAGCTATGAGTTATTACGAGCTACTACAGGAACCTTCTCTGTAATATTATGCTCGCTCGTAAAAGATTTATTTTACGTTTATTTTTTCTCGAGAGTGTACAGGTGAGGCATGTACACGTATAAGGACCGAGAATCTGACACATGATGTGATAATGAGCGCATTTCGAACTACGTTACCAATTTTTATTGCTTCCTAGGCCAGTTTACTAGAGATCTATGTAGGTAAGGAATAAATTTTAAAACTTATTAGAAAACAGTCAAAAATACATTTTTTTGGGGCTGCAAAAAGTTAATAGGGAACAAGGAGTGGAACCCTCAGAAGGCAGCGGAAAGCATTGGCATACCTAACGGACCCACAAACTTGAAAAATAAGAAAAGCCATTTTTTCCAGTATGGGCAAGGGGATGGGAGTTTACAATGAAGCTGAGAAGTTGAAACCATCAAAAGGTGCATATAGCGTTCCTAACAAACCTACTTATCACATTTCAACCACCTAACTCAATTTAGAGAGGGGAGATATAAGAAGGACAAAATGGAAAAACAAGAAACCCCGGTCAAAAACCATTTTTTCGGCTCCGTAATGGTGTGCATGGGAGGGGAGGGTGAAAAATCAACCCCCCCCCCCCAGGCATATGTAATAGGACCCCTACTGAATCTACATACCAAATTTTAACTAGCTACCTCAATTTTTAAGACAGATATGCGAGAAATAGCCTTTTTTCAACGTCAAAAAGGGGAAAATCACTCGTATCCCCCCCCTCCAAATTGACGCAGGAGACAGATCTTTGGATATATTTTACAACTTTCGATTCACTGTCCGCTGATTTAAAATACACAATTTTTGCAATTTTTAAACACCCCTCCCCCTGCAACCCTTCTCCCAAATTGAGATACCGAATTTTGATACCAGGTCATCCTCATTTGCATCCAATCCAAGCCTAGTAGCTGAATTTGAACGATTTCGGTCAGTATTGAGTCGAGTAAATGATTCTAATTTTCTGAGGGGGAGGGGAGCAAGCAGAGGCGACAACTTGAAATTTTCCTATGCAGTTCCCGAAATTTTTTCCGAACACTGGTATAAAAAATGTATAAAAATAGTCAGAGGGAGCTAGGAGGGAGCTCAATCAAATTCCAAAAAAAAAAAAATTTGGTACAGAAGTCGAAACTTGGCTTAGGAGGGGCTAAACCCCCAGGATGGTGAACAAAAAAAATGAAATCAATATTTACGTTTGAGCTATTTAAAAGTGATTTTGTTGTGAGAGGGGGGGGTGGTTAGAAATTTAAATTTTGCTGTGAAATAAAAATGTAAGACAAGAGGGCGAAATTTTGAAAAAAAATCGGATTTTCAATGGGAAAAAGGTGCACTTATCGAAGTTTTAGTTTCAATTTTATAGATTTTACGAAAAAAAAATTGAGGTTTAAGGTTTGGGTTTTAGATCCAGCAGGTGTATTAATTTTAAACCTTTTCATCATCAGTCAGTAGAGGGAGCTCGGACATCTTTGCCTCACTGGCTCAGCCACTGCAAGGCCACCTAATGTAAAATTGTAAAATTTGAAAATCTGTATTACAGAAAAATATTTCAATTTCTAACCAGCCAGTGGATTTTTAAAATCTACATTTGGATCAATTCCCACTCGGTTAGCATGAAATTTGGATACATGAATTTTTTTCAAATTGAGACATGTAGAAAATTGGGAATTTGGATTTTATGGCAAAGTGTAAATTTCCACCTAAAACAATGTCGATAATTCTCTTTTTGAACAACATCAACCTATTGAAAAATTCTAATTTTCTCAATTTTGCTCAACTACATTTTATTGAACTGATGGGAAATTGAAAATTAGATTTCATTCAATTTCCACTTGACATGGAATTATAAGAAAGTCATTTTTTCTTAATTTCTCTCTGCTGCGAAGTGATTTTCATTATGCAAGTAGATGAAAAATTGAAAGTGTGCAGGAATGAAAGAGCAAGTGAATTTTGGTTCTCGTTCTTGTTCTCACGAATCAAAATTTTTGTTCTTGTTGATGTTGTTTTCATTTGAGAATTGTAAATTTTGTTCTCATTTTGTTATTGTTTTTCACTCGAATTTGTTTGGTTCTCCTGTTCAACTTAGACTGGCAAATTGTTTAAAAATATGACTAAAAGTCGTTAAATTAGTGAAAAAATGAATGAAAACGAAAGTAAGAACTCGAAAAAAAATCACTAAAATACGCTTATTTCTTCTAAAATTTGAAAAAAAATAAAAAATTCAAAACATGACGGAAAATAATTGTTTTTGCTTTTGTTCTTTCAGAGGATTTTTCAATGTCTTGTTTTTCAAAAATTGTGAAATTTTCTTTAATTATTCTTGTTCTTCAATTACTCAACTTTGTTGTTCTTTATTTTATTCTTGTTTTCTAAAATTGCATGTTCTTTACGTTTTTAGCTGTCGGTTCTTCGTTGTTCATCCATCCATGAAAATGTGATCTTTAGTCCATTTCTTCTCTCTAAGAAAGAGAAAATTTATTATTTTTTCTCAAGCGAAAATTTGATTTGGAATTTTTACTCGATTTCCGTACAATGAAAAATTGAGAATACAGATTTAGCCTGATTCATTTTGCAGAAAACTGAAAATGAGAAAATTTGCATTATTTCAAGAATGTAAAATGAGAAATTAAGAATATAAATTTTCTCTAATTTCTACCTGTTCTTGAAAGTATCGATTATTCCAAATTTTCATTCAATGGAAAATTAAAAATCCGCGTTCTACTCAATTTCTATTTCATAAAAAATTGAAAATTTTAAAAACAAAATCTTAATTTCTACAGAATGAAATTGAAAAATTGAAGCCCTCGATTTTTCTCATTTTCTACCCAATAAAAAACTGTAAATGTGAATTTCACTCAATTTTCACTTTGTAAGAAAATAAAAATCAAAAATTTTACTCAATTTCAATGCAGCGAGAAATTGGAAATATGAAAAAATGAATTTTATTCGATTCTCAATTTGTGGGAAACTACAGATGTGCGTTTTGCTGAAATGTTTCAATCCACGTTTACCCTTTTGAAAACTAAAAATGCAATTATTGTGGGAAATTGATAAGCCAGTTTCTACTCCTCTCCACCTTTAGCTAAATTTCAGATATAATTCAAATTTTAATCAACAGTCAGTCGTCACTACTGTATTCTCTCTATTGGGCAACATAGTGCGAAATCAACCTCAATGAGTAAACAGGTACTGAAAAATGTCCAACTTTCACGGACTTAGGCTCGAGAGGATTTTCAGACGTGTCACTTTTGGCTTCTTGTTTCGGTCTTGAAAGAAATTTTTTCAACATTAAGGAGTAGTAAAGAATGAAAATTTGTCCCAAAATAGTCAAACACACTTTTTAACAATTAATTTTTTTTTTTCAAAAATTTGTTCATTGACTTTTTCGCAAATCAATTTTTCAACTGGTATGTGATGACTTCTTCTCCCCTCATCACCTTCTTTCACTAAGAAGTATTAATTTACGTTCTGGTCTCAATTCCGCTTCGACCTTTCCAACAAATAAAACAATCAGATACCTGATTCTCTCGATAGTCGAGATGATAAATTAAAATAGCTGACCTGAAATTAGTTACTTGTAATTTTTCAACCTAAAGTACCAGATTTGTTTGTAAATTGACTAGGTACCGATTTAATGATATTTTATTAAACTTGGAAGGCTCTGTACTGTACGTAGCGTATCTATAGTTTTTATAGCACTTTGTTAAATATTTTCAAAAATTACCATTCCAACTAAACGGTATGCCCTTGCAATTGACAATTCTATTCCCCTCGCTGAGTAATTTTCGCTAATAGCTGCTAATAATAAAAATGTAACGCCTAACGTGTTGATTAATTGGTTGCGGTACGTGATTAGACGGCATCGCAGGTCGCACTTTTATGAAGTGGTATCATCGTATTACTACTTTAGAAATAGAAAGAGCGAGTGAGAGAGCAGAGACAGAGACAGAGACAGAGAGAGAGAGAAAGACGGACAAACGAGTTACGTAACAGAAAACAAATTTTTCTCTCACCTGGTCGTTCAACGTTTGCACACCTGCGTTTCACGTTTCGTTTTCGAACGCTCGTCTTGTCTCATATCTATCCAACCTATCTTCGCACACGAACACACACACACACACACACCAACCTAACCTAACCTAGGTGCATAAACTTATATTTCAAACGTATTCCAAACTTCAAATTAAAACCCATTCATCGGACGTGACACGTTGTTATTTTGTACGAAGGAAAAGAAAAACGTGTCCACCAGTACAATAAGTTTTTGAAAAGTGAACAAGTAGAAAAAAAAAAAAATTAATTAGGTTCTAAAAATCCATTAGTATACTTGACCTAATTGAATGTATCGATTCTTCGAGTACTCTTTTACCTACTATGCAACCCCACGTGTGAAAATGACACACGTCTGGTCGTCTACGTCTGCTCATCGGATACGATTAATTTATTGAAATTTTTTTCCACGTGGAAGGCGCAGATCGAGTTGTATTGGATGGATGCCTCTCTATTTCTAGCTGTTTGGATTTGCAGTCTGAAATATTGCTTATTCGTCGTCGTCGTCGTCGTCGTCGTCGTCGGCGATGATGTTGTTTTACTTGAATCTCATTCCATTGAACTAGTTCCAGACGAATACAAACATAAACGATCAAAGAAAGGTTTCGATTGATGAAAAATCTTTTATATAAATGCCAACGGCAATGTTACATATAATTTTTTTTCCTTTTTCTTTTTATTCTCGATTTCTCGTACCATATTATAAATGAGTGTAAAAAATGTAAATGAAAAGTATCTGTGCTATCGATTGGAGATGTAATACTCGTACCTATACGTACGAGTAGGTTATGTAAGTAGGTATATGTTAGAATAAGCATTCCTTCGTCAACGAGCTATCATGTATCATTAATTAATTAACTGAATTCTACAAGAAAGTATGTATAGGTACGTAGTTTACCCAAAACTATAATTCAACACGGCTCATATTGTTGACAGGAAGAAGTTACGCGTGGTTTGATTATAATTTTCCGCCTTGTAGTCAAGTTAGGATAGGTCATACAATATTTTGCCCTGCCTCGGTAATTAAAAGAACTGCACTAAAGGCAAGCTTCGGTAATTCCAAAATTCTAGGTTTCATAGCGAAAGGTTAAACGATACTTAGGTAATAATACGATAATCAGTTCATTTAAAAGTGAAATTTTTAGCATCTTTGGAATTTCCAATGGATTTAAATTAGGTACAAGTTCAATTCTAAATTACCTAAAAATTATTCGATACTAATATTATTTCATATTTATTTAATTTATCAAAAGTTTCCAATGATTTGAACAGCCAGTTCAAGTAGTTACAAGTAGCCTTATCTCCTACATAATATTTCAAACATTCAGTTCGGAGCCAAGTTTCAGCCTCCTCGGTCCAATTGAGGAGCATTTACGATGCTAGAAGAGAAAAATTTCAATTTATCATATTCTAGCTCAGCTTTGGACGCAGTAAAAACTAAAAGAAAAAAAATATAGAAACAAAATACAAGAAATTAAGAACTGAAAATATTTTTATAGTACTTCCTCATGTTTAAATAAATGAAAGAACAAATGATTGTTTAAGGTTATGCAGATTAAATTCCCTTTTTATCCCACACCGAAGCAAATATCTTTGGATTTTTTAATACAAATTTAAGGACCAGTAATTATTTTACAATTGAACAAAAATCATGATAAATGTTGAAAAATGAGGGAAAATTTCGTTGAATCATGAAAAAAATAGGTAAAAATCATCGAAAATTGGTAAAAATTTGATAAAAATGAGTAAAAAGTGCAAAAAGTTGATCTCAAATCAAAAAAAAAAAAATGTTGAAGAATAGGTAAAAATTGACATAAATTTAGAAAAGAATTATTAGAAATAATCAATAATTGATTAAACATTTGATAAAAATCAGTAAAAGGTGCAGGAAATTGATAGAAAATCACGACAAAATTTTGAAAAGTAAAAATAAAAGTTATACAATTCGTCATTACAAGTTTTTGATCAAAAACTTCAAATCAAGAATCAATAATTAAAATAAACTTTTTTTTTATTATTTAATTGTTTGATTTTCAGCGGACTCTGTCCGCTATTGCGATCGTCAGAGTATTGGCTTAAATTATGGAAAAACTTGTAGAAAGTCATCGAAAATTTCGTGAAAAATTGATAAAAATGGGTATATGGTGCCAAAAATTAATCAAAAATGGGTGGAAATTGAGCTAAATAATAAAAAAAATTGTTGAAAATCATCAAACATTAGATGGAAAATTTAAAAAAAATGGGTAAAAACTAAGGAATATTGATCCAAAATTAAGAAAAAATTTTGAATAATGGGTGATGATTTGACATAAATCTTGGAAAACATAGTTGAAAATAATCGAAAAGTTAATAAAAATGATGAGTAAAGAGTACAAAAAAATTAATCAAAAATCATCATAAATTGAGTAAAAATTTGAGAAAAATGCGTGAAAATTGATCTAAATCATGAAAAAAATTATTGAAAATGATCTAAAATTAGGTGAAAAATTTGATAAAAATGGGTAAAAAGTGAAAAAAAAATTATCGAAAATCAAGAAAAAATTTTGAAAAATATGTAAAAATTGATCCAAAATTATGAAAAAATTCGTTGAAAATCATTGAAAAAATTGTGGAAACTTCACAAAAAATAGGTAAAAAGTGTAAAAAAGTTCATCAAAGATCATCGTAAATTGGGTAAATATTTTACAATAAAAAAAAATCATAAAAACAAACCGTTAAAGACCAAAAATTTTCTAAAAAATTGATAAAAATGGACAAGAAAATGCAAAAAATTCGTAAAAAAAATTCATCGAAAATTTGGTAAAAATTTGACAAAAATTGGTAAAAAGTGTAATAAACTGACCGAAAATCTAAAAAAATAATTGAAAATTAGCTGAAAATTTCCAAAAATTGCTAAAAAAAAACGCCGAACATTAAATTTGTTCACGTTATGGTAGAGATCGTTGAAAATCGTCGAAAAATGAGTTGAAATTTTATAAAAATTGGTAAAAAATGCGAAGAAAATTTATCGAAAATTACGAAAAACATTGAAAAATGCATGAAAATTGATATCAAAAATTGGGTAAAAATTTGACAAAAATCGATAAAAGGTACGGAAAATTAATCGAAAATCAAGGGAAAATGTTGAAAAATCGTTCAAAATCATTGAAAATTGGGGAAAATTTGACTAAAAACGGGAGGCCCGTGTTCGGTGTGCGTATGCGTATGTGTTTGTAAGGTGGGCCCCGCTAGACAGCAAAAAATTGATTTTTTGTATAGAAAGTAAGACATCAATCCAAAAAATTGTGTAAATGACTCAAATATCTCCAGAAATGCAGTTTTTAGTAATTAAAAAATGTATTTTTTACAAAATTTTCGCTCGAGCGAAATATTTTTGGACACTGAAAATTTGAATACAACTTCAAGTTGGTCTGTTAAAATATCGAAACTACACTAACTAAAACCCCTTCCTTAAACAATTCTACACACAGGCCTGGTGAAAATTGGCCTTAAAATGCGAAAAAGATCGTTCTATCATAGTTTTTTAGAAAATCGTAAGAAAAACACAAAAAGTGACGTTTTTTAAAAATCTTGAAAAATGAAGTAATGATGAAAACTTGCCACCAATGATCATTATTGGCATAAATCAGCGTAAAAATTTAATTTTTAGTGAAATTTGTTAGAAATTTTTTTTTTTTAATTCTTAAGAATTTTTGAATTGTGACGCGACTTTAAATGTCAATTTAGCCACGCGGAATAGTGTCGACCCATTTCCTATTAATCATTACACTGAGTAAACGATACAAAAATATTAGAAAATGTCTCAAAAAATTTCAAAACTTCGTAAAAATATCAGAAAAATGTTTGAAACCTGAAACGCTTCAATATTAGGTAAAAATTTCGACATGAAAAATCGTTGAAAAAAGTTAAAAATTTTTCCATCAAATATTCTCATCATAAACACTCGATAATTTTAAAATCACGCTAAATACACGACTTTAAACCTTGATATAGATAGATATGAGAAATTTTGCTCGCAGCCACCGTCAACGCTTCGCGAATTTTTTTTACATTATGTAGAAAAAAAATTACACAATGATCCCCGAAGATAATGACCACGTTTGCCAATATGCAATGTAAACATATAAAACGAAGGCTCTGTTGGGGCTCTAATATATACGATTAGGCACACACACATAGATGACTAATGATGGGTGGCACACAAAGGAACTGTAAAATCGTCAAAGGGAAAAAATTACCTTGTGTCGATTAACTAGGCTACCTTGGCAATTAGGTAATTACCACGTACTTATATCAGGTGCAATTTTTAAAGCGTAAATTGTATCGTAAATTTTCTTTATCGTCGTCGTCGTCGTCGTTGTATAGTAACGAGATTCTGTTAGTGCCTCTACATACATGTCGGTCAAAGAACTACACCATGTAACATGTGCAGTGTGCATTGCTGTATGGCGGCTATGTAATGTGATTAATGATTTCTTTAAATCGATTTCAATTATGTTTTCTCCAAGTACCTGCCTACCTCTAGCTACCTGCATCACATCATCAAACTATATAAGCATCATGGTACTTCGATATATTAACCATCAAGGCTCAAAATTAGACCATGTTGATGCTTAATCAGAGAGAAAAAAATAAGTGCGCCGGTAGCGTCCGATATTATAACCATATACACGCCTACATCGCGTTTTTTTTTTTTTTTTTTGAATAAATTAAATTACGCGTTGTTGACCCTGGGATATTTGGAAGTAATATTGCCATACTTATGTTCAGGCGTCCAGCATATTATTATTTTTATGAACTGTATATATTTTACACTTGTAGCGTCAAGTTATATTGACGCACGCGTGAGTTTTAATAGATCGAAATCGTCGCCATGATCTGTTATATATTTGGTACTTAGGACCTACATAAATATCTATGCTCGTACCTGCTCTTTAAATTCAATATCAATTTAATATAGGTACGCCTTAAAATCACTTATTGAAAATCATTGACACGATGATAACTCATATCGATGTCGAAAATGTAGTAGCCTAGACTATTTTGTGCTTCATATATTTATGATTATTAGGTAGGTACAGAGGTATACGCATCAAGATGCTGTATTCGACGAAGGAAAAAAGAGGGGAAGAGGTTAAAGCACCATGTTAACTTACGTACTTCACGTACCCATACATCGTGCTTTTCTTTTTTACGTTGACCTATGGTTAATTTCCATTGGGTACCTAACTAAATGACATTTATATAGCACATAGGTAGAGAGGTACGTCTACACGTATGTGCTATGTACATACATCTGTATGATGAGTACAACGTTCGTTCAGTGTCCATGAAGTATTTTAAACTCGAGGTATGGATGGAAAAAAATTCCACTGTT
This sequence comes from Ferrisia virgata, assembly GCA_900060175.1. NCBI lineage: Eukaryota > Metazoa > Arthropoda > Insecta > Hemiptera > Pseudococcidae > Ferrisia > Ferrisia virgata. The sequence goes on from FIZR01022967.1 coordinate 20,188, forward strand.
GAAGTCCATCAATCATTTATTACGAAATGTGCAGCACATTTCGTAAGGAAACGTTGAAATGGCTGTGCTGAATTTCATTAAAAATAATATTTTACTCGTGTAAATTATATTTGTTATGGAGGTATGAATATGAGGGTGTCAGCTTTGAAGTGTTAATATTTTTTAAAATTAACGAGAAAATTTTCAGACTGAATTGGTATCTTACATATCTTTACACATCGATGTTGAAATTCTTGTAGAATCATTAAATCTGGGTTTGGTTGAAGGGGAGAAAACGGAGTTATGAACTACTGGCAAGTAGCCTTTGGTTGATTTGGAATTTTTTTCAGAGGAAGGTGATTTAGGCGGGAGGTTAACAATGCAGGGGATAGATGGATGCGATACACATTGGAGTGTAATATATAACTTTTTCGAAACTTTTATCACCTCAAGTCAAATACAACGTTTTGTTCAACTCGCAATTATTCTACCATGAAAAGTTCCTCCTCTCACTATTGTACATTTTTGGAAAGTTCAGAGTCCGCAGTCAAAGGTCCTGCACTTTTTGATGATTTGCCGGACATTCATTATCTGTTCCTTTGTATTTGCCTGCGTAGATACGCCTTGATTCGGTTGTTTAGGATTCGTAACATGATTTTGCTGCTGTGTAGAATTAGAGCAATTGTTCGATAATTAGAGCATAATCTTGCATCTCCTTTCTTATGCAAGGAAATCAGCACCGACTTAGACCATTCAGTAGGCTATTTACAACTCTGCCATATTGCACTGCAGAGTTGCCATGCTGCTTTGATTCCATTTTCACCAAGAGCCTGCCACAATTCAGCTTCAATACCATCGCAACTAGGTGCTTTGCGTTTCTTTATCCCATTCACCACCTCCCTTACTTCATCAAGTAGAATGTTTGGCTCATCTTCACCTTGATACAACCGTTCGCAGCATGTTTTCCACCTGTCTAGGATTTCTGTAGAATCCCATACAACTGTGCCATCATCATTCTTGATCTTACAAGTTCTGGGTTTCAAAGCTCTAGCAATCTGGCATATTTTCTTGTATACTGCACTAGTCTCACTGTAGTCTGCCTATTCCTGTATTTCATTGCAGGATTGGTTAAGGCAGGCTTCTCTGTCTCTACGACAACATTGCTGAACTAATCTGTTCAGTAGCCTATATTCTTCATTGTTGCCACAACATTTGGTTGGCCTATACTGTTCTATAATCAGCAGGGTGTCCTCTGTTATCCATGGCTGACTACAAATGTTTTTAAAATTATGTCGTTTTAGATGGAATTTGAACTTCTGCTGGAACTGGGGAAGTAATAAGATGGAGAATTTGGAAAATTTATTTAGCATTTTTTTCTTAATATCCAAGTAGACGTTCAAGATGTTGGTAGTCCGGATCTTAATGGTCCACGATTGACGGTCAACTTTTGATAGTCCACAGTCGACTATCAATTGTTGATGATCAAGCATTGATGGATCTGGACCATTAAGAATTGACAGTCCAAATCTTGATGGTGGTGATGTTGATGGTCCACTACTTTTAGTCAACTCTTGGTAGTCCACTATTGACCACCAACTCCCAATGATCAAGTATGGACAAATATGGACCATCAGCAGTTGGATTAGGTTCAGCCTTGCTAACTTTAAGGATTTTTTCTTAAAGTTGAGGATCTTCAAGATTTTTGAAAAACTTTGAGGATCTATTTAAGGATTTTAACATTTTAAAGATTTTTAACGGATTTTCAAATATTTTTGAATAAAATTCGTCATATTTCAAACATATTAGATAAAAACACTAAAAAAAAAATTTTATATAATTTGCGCGAAAAATTTGACGAAAAATGTAAAATTTCACACACGAATTACATAAAAATGGAAATGTGTATTCTGAGAGTGAGTAAAACCATGTAAATTATTCTAAAAACTGACTAAATTTGACAAAAAAAAATTGAGGATTTTTTAAGTATTTTCAACCAATCCAATTTCGTTTTTTTTTAGTGAAGTTGAGCATTATGTAAAAAAAGTGCTGAGCAATTTTTCAAAATTCCGAATGTTAAAAAACATTAAAGATAGAATTTGAACTTATGCAGGAGCAGGAGTAAACTGAACTTTTTATCCTGTGAATGAGACTGACTGTGCATGGCGGCATCAAAAGAGAAAAAATCACAAGAAAGGACCAAAACAATACATGTGAATTTGAATACAGTCAACTTTAGTATGACACTGAGGATCTACGTACAAGCATTACAAAACAGCTCTAGACAAGAATAGTTGGAAAGAGCTGATCAGTGCTGCACTAAAAAAGTAATCAAGATACCTACCCAGTAATGGGTGAATGACGACGAAGACTTTACAAAAATGAAATCATGACCAACCCCACCAGTCACAGAAAATTTGAATTTTTGCCTTCACTTTGGAAGTTTTGGCTGAAATTTTGTTAAGCGTTCAAAAATTCTACATCAAGTAGAAACTTTAGATTCAAAGCGATCATATCAAGGCACAATAATTGAATGTTATATCACTGTCCAGACTTTAAATCATTCTCAACCATCAATATAAAACACATACGAGAGTATACCTAGTACTTACTCACGTTCATGTCTATTTCATATAAATTGAAATTTAATTTTTAACCAATAGGTTTTGTATCGACAATTACCCAACATTTATACCATCATAATTTTCAACCCAGTTATGTCAAGAGTTGGTCTAACTATAAAAGGGGGCGGCAATTCAACGTACGAGGTACGAGACATACCTATAATGAAAGAAAGAACGTTGGTCGTCGTCGACAAGAAAAAAAAGTGAGAGTATATGTAGAGATATTAGAGGTACCTGGTACGGAAATGGCCTTCAACTTGTCTATCGGTTCTGACGCAACAACCTTGATGGTGATTTCTCAGAGTTTGATAATTCCAGAACGAAACCCCGTCATGAAAATTTCGTTGACTGGACATAACAACAGGGGGAAAAAAGGTGAATAAATTGATAATACCCGGGACCACTGATTAATGCAAGGTTATTAAGTTATGAAAGCACGTTTGTATTTCCGTTCTTAGTATAGGTACATATATACATATATATGTTAGTCTAGCCCTCTGGGATCATAGTCTGGTCACAAGTTGCCTTTGGCTTTCGCCCTGTACCGTATAGCTATTGTAATTGACGTAATTGTTTGCATATATCTATTTGCAACTGCAACGTAAATTTCGGATTCGGAGGCAGAGAGCAACCTTGCTCGGACAAGACGACCGACGTACCTACAAAAGGTGATCTAGTTAAGGATTCGTGCGGTGTCTCGCTGTACTTTACTTACAACAAATTTAACATGTCTAATTGCTTTTGTCCGAATACTCCGTTCACTGTGTTGGGTCCGCGTCGTGTACGTGTACGTGTACGGTGTAGGTACGCTAAATTGCGTAAGTTTTTGAAAATAAAGTCTCGGCCATACGCGATTGTCTATTGTGGCATATATGAATGACTTTTTTGTTCTTGTTACTCGGGCATCACGATATGGTACGTTTTAATTACGCGACGACGATGCGCTTAACACAGTACACTGTACACCACTTATACACGAGGCACGATCTATGATCACGAATTACCATTTGGTCGGCGTTTTTCATAGGGCCACATGGATGTAACGTTAACGCGCCCAGGATTACCTACGGTGTGAGAAGCGCATCTCAAGGTATTTGCGTGACCTGTAAAGAATGTGTCTACGCTTTTATTTTGCATTCGTACATTTTACTTGTATGTTGGAGTATCACGACTTGGAGACATACTATAGGTATTCTTTAGTCATTTCGACGGTGCTCTCCATTCTCATACAAGCTAACGATTTCAATTCGTCCAGTTAGACTTTTGCAGAGTTTTAACAATTGAGAATATATTCAATTGTTTGTTCGGAATTTTACCCCAAAAGGAAACTGATATGGGCATTGGACTGTTGGCCATCCTATCTTAGCAGACTTCCAAATTAATTCAGGGAGCTGAATTTTTGGCTTCATTTAACGCTATTTCGCAACTCCCTTATAAAACTGTCTTCCTGGGGCCGTACTCCCTATGCAGGGTGTTTCGTCTCAATGGTACCTCCTTCTTACCACAAATAAGGCAACACAAGTTGGACTCATGTAGCATGGATTGACTATCCTAAACATTGTAGGGGCTGTGCTAAAAGTTTTTGAATTTTTTAACTTCAGAGCAGTATTTAAAAAAAAATCCAATTTATGAACTAATAACGGTAGAAATTTCCAGTTTATGTCAAAATGAGGCAAATACAATGTAGCATTTTTGGTAAAAAAAAATTACCGGCATAGATTGTGTAATTCGAGAAATATGTCGAATTTAATGCAAAAAGATGATTGAAAAATTTAAAAATTTTCTAAATTTTTGTTCATAACTTTATAAAAAGCTTTTTTAAGTACCCAATTAAAAAATTTTTCTTGAAATAACAAGGTATCTCCCGCCACTTGACATTACTAAATTTTCCTCAACTTGTTTAGATATTTGGCAAAAAATTGTTTTGTTACAATTTTTTCCAATTTTTCTAAAAAAAATTTTCCATTGAAGTAAAAATTTCAACAAAAAGCTCTTTTTATTGAAATCTTCAATTGATTTAGAGAAAAAATATCAAAATAGAGCAACTGTTTTTATAAAGAAACTTTTTTTGCTAAAATTTATTTTTCATCAAAATTTTTTGTTTGAAAAAAACGAAAAAATTTTAATGAAACAATGAAAAAGCATCGATTTACGATGCTTTTTCAGCCCGATTTTCGTGACCTATTACAATCGTAAAAATTGAAAAAAAAACATCGCGGGTAGGAAGGGTTCAATGGGCCTAAAAAGTCGAAACCCCCACAAGTCACATCAAAGGTCCTTACAAACAGGACATGCCTAATTTCAACTTCCTAGCCCAATTTGTAGGGGTTTTATGCGAGGAACAAACTCTATAAATTGGGAAAATCCACCAAAAAACGATATATTCAGGGCTGTGAGGGGGTGCAATGGGGCTGAAAAGGTAAGTCCCTCAAAAGACGCATCTAGGACCCCCTTCTAAACATACCAAATTTTAACTTCCCAGCTCATTCTGGTGGGGAGATAGATTATCGAAAGTTGAACCAAAAATTTACAAAAACACCAATTTTTACAAATTTTTAACATTTTTGTGATTTTTTTATCCATTTTGTCAAACTTATACTCAATTTACAGTCATTTTTAACAATTTTTGGTTAATTTTCACTCATTTTTCAAAATTTTTTCGTTTGATTTTTAATCAATTTTCTGTAAATAATCATTACAAATCATTGAAAGTTAGTTAAAAAATTTTCTAAATTGCGTAAAATGCAGAAAATGTATCAAAAATCACGAAATAATGTAGAAAAATGAGTGAAAATTTATGAAAAATCGTTAAAAACGTAGGCAATTAGGTAAGAATGTGACAAAGTTCAGAAAATTGATTGTAAATCAAAAAAAAAAATGTTGAAAATGGATCAAAATTGACCTACACTATGAAAAAAATCGTTGAAAGTTATCGAAAATTTGATAAAAATTTGACAAATATTGGTAAAAAGTACAAAAATTGATCTAAAATTTAGAAAAATTCTTGAAAAATGCGTAAAAGTTGACCTAAAATATAAAGAAAATTCGTTAAAAATCATCAAAAATTTGGCAAATATGAGTAAAAAGTGCAGAAAATTGATCGAAAATCACGAAAAAATTTTGAAAAATAGAACTTTACTATTCCGAATAAATTTTCAAAATATCTCCGTCGCATTAGGATTTTGAGGGAATGTAACCAAAAAATAGAAATTTAACGAATGTATTCGAATGAATATTAGATGATTCTACTGTATTTTTCACGCTGACTTCAAATAAACCGTCAAAATTTCTATATAATGGTGCAATTTTGTGAGAAAAGGAAACAGAATTTCCTTGACCACCCAATGAATATTTATTTCTCTTGTTTTTTCGAAAAAAATACAAACATGAATTATAAATTTCTAAAGATCTACACTGAAGCTGAAAATTTGAAATATTGCGGCATTATACGAAAAATAAGTTTTTTCGGGACCAAATAAAAAATAGGGAAGTTGGCTGGGGAGGGGAGGAATTAAGAATAGAGGGACCATTTGATCATGTTGGCAGGGGCCCCCAAATTGCTAAGCACACTCCTGTGTCTTCCCCTTCCAAAAAAAAAAACAACAAAGATTAAAAAACCCATTAATGTATCATCTTGGGCGATTACATCGATTAATTGACCGTTCATGACTTCATACGCCCGATTAACGTGTACTTTGTTACGAAAAATAATACAGGCAATATTATCAATTAGACCTAGGCCATAAAGCTTGTGTACTCGTAGCAGGTATATACTGCTAGATGGAGCCTAATGGTTGTTCCACGATTTCCATTAAAACCAACCCATTTAAGGCGAAAGTATGCACTTACACTACTCGTCTGGGTCAATTCACTATTTTAGAATAATTATAGCAGGCTATAGTGAAAGACAGAGCAATATTCATTATTCGTATTAGGGTTTTTTTTTTTTGATAATTTTCATCAATATTCCACCGTTACCAAAAGTTGAACGAACATGATTAATTAATCTGCCGTCCAATCTCGCAAAAGTGATACTTTGGTCATGATAATATTCTTGCTAACTGAAAAGAATTAAAAAAAGGGATCTACAGACCTGTCGGGCAACTGTTTTTTACGACATATCCAAAATACATCGAATTCCATTCAGTTGTTTTCGAGAAATCCTGCAGAAACTTCTAACCGATGGCAAAAATTTTGTAACAATGATAATAATTTTGGATAAAAATAAGTATAATAATTCTATTTTTGAGAGAAAATTTCAAAAAAAAAAATTCTTGACATTTTTGTAAATTTTCAAAAATTAACCAACTTTGAGTCAGTTTTGCAAGTTTTAAAAATTGAGTTGGAAAACCGAGATTTTTTCCACATTATTTTGAAATGATTTCGCAACCATTATGACCCCACCGTTTTGCAAAATTTTCACCCCCGCTTCGGTCGAGCCTACATATTTTTAACAAGCATATTAAATTATAGTATTTTTGACTATTAAAATTTAGAATCCAACTCTCAGGTATTCTATGAAAATGGTGACATAATAGAAAAAAAAATTTCAGCCTGATTTTCGTAAGGTATTACAATCACAAGAATTGAAAAAAAAAAAAAAACCTGAAGACACGTAATCAGAAAAAGAAAAAAATGAGACCTCCAAGAAGCTCATCTAGGGTCTTAACTGAATGTCCATAGCTAATTTCAAGTTTTTAGCTCAATTTGGAACGGAGTTATGCGAGGAACAACTCAAAAAATTGGAAAAATTGACCAAAAACCACATATTCGGGGCTGTGAGAGGGTGTAATGAGGTTGAACAGTTGAGATCCCCAAAAGGCACGTCTAAGGTATCTACTAAATGTACATACCAAATTTTTACTTCCCAACTCATTTTGGTGAGGAGATAGAAGAGGAATAACCCATTTTTCAAGGTCAAAATGGGGAAAACCCCCATATCTACCCTCCTAATTGACCTAGGAGGTTGGTTTTTGGATATGTTATACAACTTTAGGTTCTTTATCAATTGACTTAAAAAACAACAATTTTCAAATTTTTGGACCCTCAGCACCCCCTCGTCCAAAATTGGGCAAAACTGAATTTTGACCTAGGGTCATTTTTATTCATATATACCTAATCTGCCACCAAAATGAGCCAATTAAACGAATTAGAGCGATTTTGGTCAGTATCGAGCAGAGTAAATGATTTTAATGTGTTTGGGGGAAACAAAAAAATAAAAATAAAAATCTGGCATGGCAAAAAATGATTTCAATGGTCTTCTAGGACCCCGAAACGGATTTTGTTGTTATTCTCCCCTCCAACCACTGTTGATCAATTAATTTTCTTAAAAAAAAAAAAAAAAAAAAAAAAACAATTTATATTAAATAAAGTACGAAAAAAATATCAACGAATCTTCGTACTTCCAAGCGCGTAAATTAATTAGTTTTTTCCACGCGTCACCGTGGAGTGGTATCGAGCTAGTTTCGATGTTATCTTAGTTTTTTGGCAATTATCATTTGAAAATTTTAAACTCGCGTAAGAAAAAGAGAAATCATTAGAAAAAATCGAAAAAAATTATCTTTATAGCTTCAGTTAGTAGGAAGTCGTGATAAAAATTTCAATTTTCCATCTTCATTGTACAATAAGGAAAAAATATTCAACTGAAAAAACGTTTTCGTCTCCATCTCCGTAAATAGACACGATGAGGGTTTAAAATTTTGGTCAACATTTTTTCTTAATAGGGTTCACCTTTTGGCCTTGGAATCGTTCAAAAAGCTTTCGAGGGCAGATTTGACCTCCTTATCCGTGTATACTCTTTCCAAAAGAAATCAAATTTCGACCAAACCTGGAATATACCTGCCTGTATTTGAAAATAAGCGCTGAAATTGTTGCACCAAGATCTGCATCCTTATCATGCTCTGTTGTTTTTATTTCATTCTTTCACTTTACGATACCTACTCTTATTCGCACACGTTTTACAATTAATAAAATAGAACAGTGGTCCGTATTAAATTCATAGAACTCGATCAATTCACAAAATAACTTCAACATGAACTGAATATATGAGAAAACACAAAAGTCCGAAAATTCAACTCCAAATTATTATAATTCCGACCAGTTCTTATTTCCAAGTTCATTATGTAACATATCACGATTTTTTTTTTTTTCTTATATATACATCTCATCTCATAAACAGCAAAACAAATGAATTATTCCACATCACACGCGCGCGGTATTTTCCAAATCCATATAAATGTGGGGTTTTTCGAGTCGAAAACATCCACCTATCTACCTACGTATTGAATTTAAACCTGCTAACTCATCAGTGTCATTCAAACGGATTTTTTTGCCAATTCTTCGGAGGGAATTCCTAAGCCTATACGGCGCCAAGGTTTTCGCAGATATTCTTTAGTCGTTCGACCATTTTATATGGTTCGTGATTGATGTCAGCTTGTCATCGCGAGTTTGTATTTACTCGCAAACAAATACCTAACCTATCTACCTCTGTATAGGGTACATAGATATAGAGTACAGTATATACAATGTAATAGAGGGATTTAGTATTATACTTTTCAATCACGATGTCAATGGCAGCTACGTAGATGTACGTATGTTTTCGCATAAATAATTACTTAGGTACCGCAAGGCAATCGCGACGAGTGGTGTTGGCGAACGAGCGAGGTGTGGTGAATATATACTATAAGGCTCTAGGTACTTGTACAGTGTACTAATTGCATAATGATATTATTAAACGACGTCGTCGTCTTCATCGCCGGTACCTCTAGTACACTACATAGTACATACACACACACACATATATATATACCTATATACATTAAGTAGGTATTATAAACCATTACAATATAAATCTAAGGTTGTGTTTTCATTTTGTACACAGGCAAACGATATGCTTTCACCGAGAAACAACGATATGACGGTTGGTTTAATAACTTAGCACATCCGGATTGGGGTACCGTTGGTAAGTAATTGAATCAACTATATGTACCTTACTTACCTATACCTACCTATACGTATACACGACGTATATTATAAGTGTAGTGAATAATAATAATAAAAATAAAAAAATTGCAATTATAAACATTACATGTACATTATGTAGGTATTATACATATATATATATACCTTAATAAGACATAACACACCGATAATACCTAATAATAAAAAAAAAAATAAAAAAAAACATCGCGATTTGTTCATCTGTTAACATGTACACACTTGTTGTAAATGTAAAATATACCGGCTACGTACATACTTCAAAGCTATTAATTATTACGTCCACCGAGTACTCGTATATCAATTATCAGTACAAGCAATAAAATAAAAATCAATAATAATATCGACATAGTAGACCATCGTAATTATACCGTCTAATTGGACTATTATTTTTAAATCAATTATCTAGCTGTAAGGTGCCTCTACCCATACTATCGGTGTTCCTTTTCATGTATCCGCGGCAGTAGATCTCCTTGTGTGTATTTATTACAGGTACGTATAGGTACGTAATTTTTTTTTTTTTGACGAACAGAAGTTGAGAAAATATCGATCGGTAAAAAAAAAAAAAATTGTTCGATGTGTGTGTAGACTAACAATACGCTTAAAGACAGAATTGCGGAATTTTTTTTCAAACTTTTTTTTTACCAAGATCGGTTTCCTCTATGGTTGTATGTATATTGTACAACATTCAAACGTTTATTAGCCTGAATTTTCATGTCATATTGTCTATGAAAACCAGGCTATTACAGTCTATCAACCAACGGTGGATGAGGGAGGGAATACCAATAAAAGCCATTTTGGAGTCCTAGAAGACCATTAAAACTATTTTTGGCCATGTCAGATGTTTATTAAAATTTTTGTTTTTATTTATATTTTTTTTCGCCAACATTAAAATCATTTACTCTGCTCGATACAGACCAAAATCACCCCAATTTGATCAATCGGCTCAGTTTGGTGACAGATTTTATATATATGAGTGGAGATGACACTGAGTCAAAATTCAGTTATGCCCTAATTTGGAGGAGGGGTTGCTGAAGGGTCAAAAACGCAAAAATTGTCCCTTATCAAGCCAATTGATAGAGAATCAAAAGTTGTCAAATTTTTGATGATTTTAAACGAATTTTCTTTATATTTTAGGTCAACTTTTACGCATTTTTCAAGAATTTTTCTAAAT
>FIZR01022970.1:0-15495 GCA_900060175.1 Ferrisia virgata
CTGGTTTAAAAAAACCCAACGTTTCTAAAAAAAATGCATGAAAATTGTCCGAAAACATGATGTTTGAAATCGCGATGAAGCTGGATTCCATCCGCTTCACTCGTTGTACATTTTACGGTACTGGCGCATGCGCACATAGGATACTCTCTCCGGAAGGGCAAGGGGAAGTTCGCGTTCGTAACCCGACGTTGTAAGCCAGCTTCAAGACGTGTATTCGGATAGTATTTGCATAGTATTGACATATTAGAATATGTAGACAATGGAACATGTTTCGCTGGATAATTGTTACTACGTTTGTTTTGTACCACTTTTCGATCTTAAAATTTTTTTTTGCATGAATTTTTCACAATGAGTATGTTGGCTGAAGGGATCGCATCAAATGATATTATACCATATATCCTTCGAAAGGAAATAGTTTTCTCTCAACTCAGTTTGGAAGATAAACTTCTGGTGAAAAATGCCAAACCAACGCCGGTATTATCGTTAACGAAAGAATGTAAAAACCATACTCGATCTTTCCGAATGAATTGGTATACAACACACCCATGGTTATCCGGAAGTATCTCATCACCTCAACTTTTTTCAGCTTACAAGTCAAATATCTCTAGCTTCGCCACATCGCCTCCTCGAAAATGTATTTATACCACTCGTGCTCTCTCGATTTAGGTGTCAGCTTAGAACGTTGTGGTTTGCCATTAAGTCAAGCGAAGTTGTCAATCAGTACAAGTGTATGTATTACAGGTACAGTTAAGAGTAAAAAATTTCTCAATGGAACTATACGTTTGTGCTGCTTCAAAATTTTCTGAGAATATGCCCTGCGGGCATTGGATGTATCTTCTGAAGGGTTCCTGTGACTATTCATTCGTCAAACTTGTCTCCTAAGTTCTGATTATCGAAAAAACTAGGCTATTCCAGATTATGTTATCTTCCCTTCAAATTGGCACAGTTGGTTGAAATCTGATATGCAGATTTAGTATGGATCTCAAATAAGCCTTTTGAAGGTTGCGACTTTCTAGCCTCATTACACTGCCGTACAATCTCGAAAAAGTAGTTTTTGGCATCTTTCGCGTATCACCCCTTTAAATTGAAATACCGGTTTTAAATTTGACACGTAGCTTTGATAGAGGTATCTACCAAGTGTGCCTTCTGATGATTTGGTTTGTTTGTTTCAATATCACTTCTATCTAAAAACAACCCTTTTACAAAGGCTACAAGCATAATATTTCTTATAGGACACGAAGTTGTCTAAACCATTTGAGACGAAGGTCAGCGATAGATACTGTTGCACTTATCCTGAATCATCAATAATACCTTAATCTTTGAGTCGTGGATTGCAATTTCTTTATTTGTCTTTTTTTCACGTGTTATTTTCAATTTTCGTTTATTCGCGTTTTTAAAATCAACGCTTAGTAGTGAAAATTTAGTGGAATTATATCTTGTTTCCTGTTCAAGAAGGGGAAACATAAAACGTTCTTTTTAGTTTGAAAATTTAAGCTAGAGAGCCGCTTGCATCGCTCCAATTCATTAATAATTCTCATTTTTCGTTTTGATGATCGAATCGCATTATAACAAGTTCTCCCTTAGGCGTACTAGCAAATTCAACGATTTATACTTCATTTGAAAAAACATCCCTTGTGTCAAATTGGTTTCTCAGACGATTCGATTAATTTGTCAACGAGGCTGTAACGTCGATAAATAACAGACTTCCTCTCCTTCGAATGTCTTCTCGTATACGCGGCGATGTTGAACGATGACTCGATATTTTTTGTACTCTCCTGCGCTTCGCTCGCCCGTCCGTTCTCGCAAATCCCGCGCACCGCTATGCCTGATACGAATCGTATGCTAGGTCGTACCATAACGGTACGCTATGAATATGGTAGCTCGGAACGAAACCTGTCCCGTAATGGTAATATTAGAAATTATCATCTCTGGGCTATGCCTTGTGCATCCGCAACGCGATGCGATGCCCGACGTTTCACTAATAGAGTTTATTTCATCGCGTTCATATACGGTAGATAGAAAGACGAATAAATAGGTCAAAATACGTATTTATTCTCGTACAGCGTAACGCAAATTTTAAAATATTCTTTCAAAACCCATATTAAGTAAGGGTGTATTTGCCGTATAGATAACTTGATTTTCACCCGAAATGTGTTTCTCGTATTAGTAGAAGAATACTCTGTCTACAAGATATTTCATGCAAATTTCTCCGTTTTGCTTTGCGCTTGTTAGCTACCTCGTTCTTGAGTTATGCTTCGATGAGTCCACCCTATAATGTAGACTTATAAGGTTTACACATATAGGTACAATTTACTCACGCAGATACTGATGCGCGTGTATGTACACGTACGTATAAATTTAGTTTGCGAGTTTAAGTAAAAGTTATACTTGAACGCGAGTACGTCTATGTATCCTACAAATTACCTACTATAGCTACTACCTAGCTAGTAGCTATCTAGCTACCTACTTACGTAAATTTTTCGACGTGTCGCATTTCACACTCGCGTTTAGGATTTATCCAGCTCGTTACGTTACCTTACATTACGATGCGGTGTAGATTTTCTTTGCAGAGGAAGTGAAAACATGAATGGAGTGTGTTTCTTCTACATTAACCTCGTAATAAGCTCTAGGCGCCTATTTTTCTGGACCCCTGTTTTTCGAGGGCGCATCCTTTTTGCTGAACAACTCCATCGCCGTAACGATAGTTTTTGAATGCAATTTGTAGCTAAAGGTGTCAGTATTATTTCTAACCAAGACAGTGGAACACCACAGATAAACCAACTGGTTCCTACAGTCGAAGTGACACGTGAAGATGAACCAAACATCCTACTTGATGAAATTAGGGAGGTGGTGAATGCGATGAAGAAACGCAAAGCACCTAGTTGCGATGGTATTGAAGTTGAATTGTGGCAGGCTCTTGGTGAAAATGGCAACTTTGCAGTGTAACATGGCAGAGTTGTAAATGGCCCACTGAATGGTGTAAGTTGGTACTGATTCCCTAGATGCAAGATTATGCTCTAATTATCAAACAATCGCTCTAATTCCACATGGCAGCCAAGTCATGTTACAAATCCTAAACAACCGGATCAAGGCGCAAGCAATTCTACCTGAACAAACCGGGTTCATGTAAATAATAAATGCCCAGCAAATCATCAAAAAGTGCAGGGAATTTAATATACCGGTGGTGATGAGAGCTGTTGACTGCGTGAATTGAAAGATGTTTATCAAAGTTTTAAAAGAGATGGAAGTCCTTGCTCGTACAGTAGATTTGGTAGAGTCCCTATAAGAATTTAATCCTATGGTGGTGAGAGTTGATGGTGAAGAATCTGAGAATTTTCAAACAGAACAGGAAGTGCGTCAAGGATGCATATTATCCCCGCAGTTATTCAGCATTTATGGTGAGCACATTATTCGCGAGGCTCTAGAACATTAGACTGGTGGTATTTCCATTGGAGAAAGAAGAATCTCTAAACTACAATATGCAGATGATACCACCTTGATTGCTTCGGATGAAGGGGAATGGGGGAGTTCATCAACCTGGTGAAGGTAGCCATCAAAAACAAAAGTCATAGTGGTGGATCGGGCCAAGTGTCTTCAAACTTCTACACCCCTGAGCAAAAATGAAAAGGTCAACGCTTTCGAATATTTAGGCTCAATTTTCGAAGCAGGTAGAGGCTCGTTGGCAGAAATATGGTGTTCAATTGCTGTGAGCAAATTAGCTATGGCCAGACTGCATAATGACACATGTAATAACAAGATCTCGTGAAAGACAAGGAACAGACTCATACAGTCACTTGTTTTCTCTGTTTTCTTATATGCCGCGAAAACATGAATGTTGAAGGCAGATGATAAAGAAGAATCGACGCCTCTGAGATGTGGGTCTGGCAAAGGATACTGAGAATACCCTGGACAGCTCAACGAACCAGCATTTCAATCGTCAACGAAATACAGGAGCTAGTCAGACTAAGTGTTCCATGCAAGAAACTCATTCTAGGGTATTTTGGACATGTGACTAGGAGAGAAGTTGGAAATCTCGAAAAATACATTCTCTTTGGTAAGGCCCCTGGTAAAAGAGGGAGAGCAAGATCTCTGACCAGGTGGTCTGACATCATCAAAGCACAAATGGGCTCTGTGGTAAGAGCTGCTTCACAGGCACGGGATTGTGATAGGTGGCTCACTCTTTTAGGTGCAATATGGTCATAAGTGACTGAGAACTATTGATGATCCCGATTTGCAAAGTTGAAACCATTTCAAAACTAGGGGAAAACCTGAGGTTTTATTACTGTTTCAAAACAGTATTTTTTGTTTTAAAACAGTTTTGAAACTGCCTCAATATAGCTTCAAAACTGTTTAAAAACATGTAAAATGTGCTGAAAGTTTTGAAACTGTACAACTGCTTCAACACAATTTCATAACTGTTTCAATGTATTTTAAATGCATTGAAACAATTTCGAAAATGTATTGAAGCAGTTTCAAAACCGTTTTAAAACAAAAAATACAGTTTTGAAACAATAATGAAACCTCAGGTTTTCCCCTATTTGAGATGAAAATAGTATCATTTCAAAGTGAAAAGTTTTGGTTAGGAATTCTTCAATGGAGGGGATTCTATAAGTTTTCCTAAGGTGGGTACATGCGGAAAGGTCTAGTTTTTTTTTAATAACATGCCTCGGAATTAAAAGTACCCATTTTTATTCTTTATTTCTCTCTAAGTTCTTGCATGATGATATTTCGATAATTTATTCGAATGCAGCGCTAAAAATACATTCGGAATTGTGCATTTCATCATATTTGGTCAATTTTAAACTATTTTTCATCAATTTCATGTGAAAAAATTTGTAAAAGATATCAAAAATTAGTCAAAAATCATGAAAAAATGTTAAAAATTAGCGAAAAAATGACCTAAAATTTGGAAAATCGTTGAAAATCATAGTTAATTGGGCAATAAATCAACAGAAATGAGTAAAAATTGACCAAAGATCATTAAAAACCATTGAAAATTGGGTAAAAATTTGACTGAAAAAAAAATTGTTTAAATCATTGAAAATTGCTTAAAAATGCAGAAAATTAATCAAAAAATGCGAAAAACTTTGCAATTTTAATCCATTTTCCTCAAATTTTACCCAGTTTTCAATTATTTTAAACAATTTTTGGTTAATTTTCCGCACTTTTCTACGGTCAATTTTCAACAGTTTCACGTGATTTTAGATTAATTTCCCACCATTTTTAACCAGTTCTATCAAATTTTTAACCAGTTTTCCATGAATTTTAACAATTTTTTTCGTGATTTTTGATCTCCTTTTAGAACTTTTCATCCAATTTTCGAATATTTTTAACAATTTTTTCATATTTTAGATAAACTTTAAGCCAATATTTAACATTTGATCAATTATCGATGACTTTTGACAATTTTTTCACCATTTTAAGCCAATTTTCAATGCTTCTTAACGATTTTTTTTCACATTTTTGGTCAGTTATCAATTATTTTCAACGATTTTCTTTCATAGGTGTTATTGGTAAATTTTCACACCGTTTTCTACATTTTTAATAAAATTTCTGCATTTCTAACTCATGTTTGTAAATTTTTTACCCAATTTTTGATGATATTTTACAAGTTTTTCCATTATTGAAGCTAGTTTTCAAATTGCTTTCAAAATTTTTGAAAAAACTAACCGTGATTTTATAGGCATACATAGTGTAGATACGTTTTGCCAAATAAAACCCCATCCGGTTTGCTTACAATGAGACTCGAGTTAATTGAAAATTAAGTATATCAGGAACTTGAACTTTTGTTCACTTTACTAAAACAATACCCATTGAGTATTTGTTCGTATTGATTCACATTTTCCATAATTGTAGCGTCGTGTCACAATTTCGACATTATCATTCTTCGCGTAACCTAATTACATGCGAATTGCGAAACACCTTATGGCTTCGCTTGTTGGCGAAATTCGATGCACAAAACCAAAGTCAAAGGCGAAGGCGTAATCGAGCGGAGAATAATTTAGAGCGGATTAAGTGGAAATCCTTTGGATGTGATTGCGAACTTTTCCCCAACTTATATCACTGACATGACACGGCATTAGTTTTCAAAATACGGCAGCATACGCCCATCCACCTTCGTTCTATTTCAATTACAGATGTATTTACGCGAGTAGGTATTTTCAAACAGTGCTAGTATCAAATTGATAATTTGCATAAGTGAAAACTGTCGCTTGAAATATCGTTCGTAGATAGCTAGATACAAATACATATACATATGTAAATGTACACAGATAGATGGAGAAGTACCTATTCTATCTACTACCTATACCTCAGCTCTTTGGATGTAATTCTGTACGTACTAGCACTTTTAATGTGAATGTTTGTTGCTAGTAAAATCTCTCAAGTGGCGTACCAGTTTACCCATCTACCTAGTTACCTACCAATCTTTTACGGTAGCACAGAGTTAAGCCATATCCGTTGTTCATTTCGTTCTTATTGAATTTGTAATAACTTTAAAGAGCTGGTTTGTCAAAATACATACATACATGAACACTCGAACAGGTACAGTGGTACACGTTGCATTACCTATGAGCTAAGACTATTGCGAGTGGAGTGAAAGGATCGGGTAGTCGAGGTTTTTTTTGCCATGACAATGAGAAATATCGTCATGCACTGGGTCAAGAATCGATTTTACAGTGCGCCTCGCGAACGTTTACCACCTAACTACCTACCTACCTACCTACCTACCTCCCTAACTAGTACCTACTGCCTAGACTTACCTACGTATCTCATCTACACACTACCACTAGCATCGTGTTTGCCGCCTCTCGTTTTCATGAGCTACGTCATCTTGCTCCGCCGGTTCCACTATCCTATACTCCTTTCTTTTTGGTAACATTTACATAACGCGGTTTTAAAACAAAAGAATCGAATCCCTGTCGCGGTCGGAATTTCTTTCGAAGCTTAATTCGCTTAATCCGCGAAATTGGCTTCACATCCCTCCAGGCGTGTTTGAAGAGATTTTAAAACGACGCGACGTGACAGGTAAACTCTGTCACTATCGTCAAATATCGGTAAAAATAGCATCTTACTAACCCGCATGCAAATACGTCTCGATGTGGCGTATACCGTATAGCCTTAAAACCTTATGGTAATTAGAAAATTACAACGAAAACGAAACTTCTACGTACCATGTATTGACCTACATCGCACAGAGGCGGCAAGTAGCCAATTAGCAAAATCCTATTTGGAGTTGCAGAAGAGCATTTGAAATAATTCTCTTCAGTTTCTTTTTTTCACTATCTAACCTCTCCCAAAAATACTAAAAATCATTTACCCAGCTCAATATAGACCAAAATCAGTCAAATTGTGGGCAATAGGTTTAGATTGACAGAGGATTTGATATTTTTGAGTAACGATGACGCTGAGCCATAATTCGTTATGCCGATTTTTATTGTGGGGTGGGGAAGGTGCTGAGAGGTGAAAATAGCAAAAATTGTTCGTTTTTAAGGTAATCGATAAAGAATTAAAATTTGTATTACATACATTTCCATTTTTGACTTTGAAAAAAGGCTGTTTCATCCCTATCATCCCTTCAAATTGAGTTAGGAAGTTGAAATTTGATATATAGATTTAACAGTGGTCTTGGATGAATCCTTACTGCATGACTGCACCTTCTAATAGCTCTGAAAAATTTGTTTTGCAGTCGGGTTTTCTTATTTTTTGAGCTTATTCCACGCATATCTCTTCCAGTTTGATCTGGTGGAGCATTGAAATTTGGCATAAAGATTTAGTAGTTGTCCTAAACGTGCCTTTTCGGAGTTTCAGACATTCATTCCAATACATATACCTTTAAGCAGGGCTTTTGTTGTGAGAGTATGTGAGGGCCCTACACAATTTCCAAAAAAATATCGAAAAATTTCCATGAAAACTGGAAAAAATAAAAGAATTATTTCAAAAAAATAAAATAAAATCAATTTTGGTAACTTTTACAAAAAATTTTGGATTCCCTCCTTTTTTCCTCGAAACACCGTGGCAAGGAGTGGGGAGAGAATACAAAAAATTATGGACCCCCAACTTTCAAGAATTATAGTGTACCTCCAAAAAAGAAGTGACAAAAAAAAGCCTGCCTTTAAGTACCCCGCCGCTGTTCAAGAAAAAACATCCCAGAGCGCATACTTTTCTTATTCCATGGGTGCATAAATCCCACATCTCTTTTACTTTAGGAAAATCATGCTCAAAAAGCAATGTATCGCGATGTCTTTTATTTATTTTTCAAGTAAATAAATCCAAGGAGCGAGCAGACAGTAGATAGATTGGTTTGTTAATTGCACATAGATATGTAACAAGAGCAAATGATACTGGTACGGTCAATACAAGAAAAGCATTAATTTACACAGTTCGAGTGGGTTCGGGGCTACGAGTATCTTTCATCTAAATTAATGTTTCAAGTAAAGCTTCGACAATGTTATTGTTTTCTTTCTCGTAGGGTGCTACGAAGGTCTTGGTTTTCACAAATCTTAATTTAATTTAAGTTGACTTAAGTATGAAACTTCTGTTCGAGAGTCATCACCTAAGGCTGAAATATTTCATCAAACTAAAAGTTATCTAGTTACTTGCCACCTTCCCTCATTTCACCATTGAAAATCCCTTGGAATAATTTTTATTTAACACACCTTGCTACTTTCTCTAAATCAACTTGCCACATAGGTATTATAGCCTATAAGTATTTTGTTCCCTCTAACAGGTGCGCCATTTGAACAACATCACATCTACTCCTATCCTCGTTCATTAAGGGAAAATTTTGATTTCTTAATGAGATATTTTGAAGAAAATTTCTATAGCCAATTTCAACGTTGTCATATCGATTTATATGATATTCCTTGGAAGTTTCTTTTTTTTTTCGCGCTTTTAAACAAAAGCATTTCAGTTTCAAGTTTTGAATTGGTTTCATTCAGATCTTAAACTTCATCATCATTATCGTATCTATGTCTGTGTTGGGGCATTTGGTCTATCTGCTTCAGGGTGAAATTCACCAAAGATGAGCTAAAAGTGTCGATGAGTTTCTTCCTTATTTTCCCTCTGCTTCTTCTACCAAAGCTCACTCCAAGTCTAATGTTATGTCCTCAGATATGACCCTGTCTCTTAGGATTACTTCGACCATTCTCCTCATGAATTTCATGTCTGCGGCTGCAATTCTTCTTTTACCTGACTTCTTTAGTGCTAAAGCTTCGCATCCATATGTTATTATCAGTACTGTGAGTGTATTGTACGCCTTCAGTCTAGTTTTCTTCCACTTCTTATTACTTCTGAGGGTTCTGTATATCAGTTTAGTGACTGAAGAACTTTTGGATCTTGCTACTTACATCAATTTCTTGATGCGAAATTTCATTTCCAATGTATCTAAATATGTTGACCTATTCGATGATGTTTCCATTTATTACAATTTTACTCCTCATCGCATCTTTTCCATTGAAAATCATAGTTTTAATTTTCTCTGAGAGTATCTTCATATCGTAAGCTTCCGATTAGCGACGTATTAACGCAATTCAAAAGATAATGAGAGCGAGAGTTTAATTTGACTCAATTTTCTGTAGAAATAAATTTAAGGTACCAAAATAATCGACCTTAGAATTATTTTACTCTCTCCTTCACTGATCTTTGCACTAAATTTCTTTAATAGATACTTCGAATACGAGTAGATGTGTAATAAGTATGTAAGTATATGTAACTATTTTTGATTAAAAATTAGTAATAATAAGCACAGCCTATTCGCTGAAAATATTCTAAACGTAGCGTAAAAAGTGTGGTACGGTGGCGTAGCCAGTATGATAAATTGACGAAATATGATAGAAAGAAAGAAAGAAAGAAAGCGAGAAAAAAATCGCACCTAGTATCAATCACGTTCGTTTGCCGTCTAGAAAAATTTAATATAGCCGAGTTCAATTTATCATGGCAGCGTTCTTTCGCACTATTGTTCGAATTTCGCACACCTCTTATACGTAGCTAGGTATTACGTTCGTCACTCTTTAGTAAATTTAAACGACTCGATGGCATCCACAGCCATTCAAAAGATGTACTTAAATAAACAGATGAGTAATTCCTGATGCAGCGTACACCATTCCATTATATGTATACCTTTCCCTACTTATACTATATCTACCACTCGTATGTCGCCAAGCGTATATCTCATAATACCCTATTTAAGTGAAAAGAAACTATACCTACTTACATCGGGGTATTAAGTAACATAATTCCAACGTGCAGCCGAAATATATCCAACATCGTAGCGAAAATCAATTACTACAAGTATATTATACTAATCTTGGTTAGGAACACGCTTTATGTGTTAGTATGCGTGGTTTATTTGAAAAATTTTCTCACCTTTCCAGCTGGTGAAGAGGGAGAGGTCTTTACAATTTTCAAAAAATCCCGATTTTTTTTACCAAACAGCTCAACTTTGAAGGTTTGTATTATGCATTTCGAAATTGGTTAGACCCGAAACTAATCTTTTTGCCCGTTTTTGTATGGAACTGAAAGAAGACTTCTTCTCACGACGAACACGACGATTTAAAGCTTTTGTTTAAAAATTGGGAAAAATTATCCCAAAGAAGAGAACTGAAATTTCAACAACCCTAGCAGACAGAGAGACTGTGAAATGACGCGTTCATTCTTAATAATTTGAAAACGTCGAGTGGACATATCGACTTATTTTTTTGATACAACTTCCCAATATGCGTACACCCTTCCAATTTTTCATAATTTGTGGGTCACTATGAACACCGCAGAGCACGTAGAAGTAAGATCAAGAAAGTAAATTGATATTCAATCTCAACAGGGTCGAATTATCGAATTAGTAAAAATCGATACGGTACATTACATTTTACTTATACCTGCATTTTATTTGAATTTTAGTCAAAATTTAAAACCCTCCTGTTTCCTAGAAAAACTGAGATCCCATTTTAAATATTAATTGGTTGAAATATTCATAAAATGGTTTCCCTTCGTAGTAACTTTTTCAAAATTCTTGAATGGAAGCTTTAAACCTTCGTGTTCATTCCTGGAAAGTTGACCTTTCATCTTGAAAGTTCAACTTTATGTTCTTAAAATTTTTTTATCTAGCATGAACCTTCCCCTTCCCCCCTCCCCGTAAGGTTGGAGAAGAAATGACGGTAATTCCTTCACTAGACTGTCGAGAGACACTTACAAAAAACATTTGAGCAAAATAGAAAGATTTTAAGTGATTTGGAATAAAGATGAGTCATAAACTAAGTTATCTTTATGACTCGGGTACAGATAGTATTTTCGTGAAGATTAGGCGATAGGCATATGATATTATGCCCAACACACATGATTTTCTCAAACAATTCCGGCCTTGTCCTTTACTACTCTCTAATCTATGTTAGCTTTTAAGTAAGAGAGCATTTGTAAATCATATTCACCTCTATCACAAGTATTTGGTGCTCCAAGAAACGACTTGTGAGTAATTTTCAACCTTCATTGACTATTCCAAAGCCTATGGTTGAATTTTATACATCTTTAAAATTTTCAAACCACAACTTCGGCAACTAAAAAATCTTGTAAACGTACCTACCAAATCCTCGACTTTGGTTACCAACTAATGGGAGTTGACAATTTTTAAATCCCGTTCTCTTCATTATCAGCCATTCTTAAGCTTCTATGCAAAATTTAACTTTCTCCCAACATAGACAACACATCACCAAAAGCAAAAAGCACTCTAATTACTTTTAGTGGCTTAAAATTCGACTCTGGTTCATTTCAGATTTGCCTAGTTGATTAATCATTAGTGGTGTGGCATCCATGTAAGCAACGTAAGCAATGCTTACACTTATAAATAGCGGAAAACAATTACTGTCAATAGGCTGTAGGAAGAGATGAAATCCAGAAAAAATAAAAAATTGCTGCTGATATTTATAAATTCAAAAATGTAACGCAACACTAGACGTCTTGCTTACAACGTGGGATAACGAACATTACCCCTACTTTGATATCTTTTAGAATTGTTAGTACTGGTGGGTGTTGACAGGAACGAGAGTGGGAATGCGCTAAGTGGGGGAAACATGTTTGTATAAGCATTCGTCGAATTGCTTATGTACCAATAAACAGTTGAACACTACTACGCTAACATAAGTTTGATCAGTACAACCAATTTTTCTATTATTTTTTATACACTTAATAAAATCCTGAACATATTCTTAAAATAAATCATGCTTATTGATTTTGGTACTTCAATTAATAATATATAATATTTGATTAAATTTGAACAGAAGCGAAGTGTAGGATACAGGTTTGTGTAAATATTCGTCGAATTGCTTATGTAATAATAAATGGCTCAACGCTAAACCAAGATTGAGTAAAAATTTAAATGAAAAATTTTGCTTACACTTAATTTTACCTCATGCCACGCAACTGTTAATCATATAAGAGTTTCTGTTGAATCATTTTCTCTCTTCTCTCCTTTCCGTGAGCATTGTCTTCATGAAAACTTACCTCATCCAATTTTTAAAGCATTAAAATCTCGCACGATGAACGAGTACCATCTTATAGTATCTTTGAAATCAGATAATTTTTGGGCACGTATTTTATCGGTTTTAAATCCGAACCTGGTTCAAAGGTCTTCATTGGTTTAAAAGCATGATCGTAATATGGGTGTTTATTTAGGGCGCGTAATGATTCCAACTGCCTTTTTTTTATTAACATAAGCTACTTATTCAAGTTGCCATGTATATGTAGGTAGTAGCTAGTCAAATTTAGGTGTATTTTGAAAATAGGTCATCTGTAATGGTCATTTCTGGTTGAGTTGAACATTGCGGTTGCCTACTAGGCTACTACGGTCGCGAATAAGAGTACTACATATTATAAGCCTACACATTTTACGTATTCTTCGGTTGTTGAGTACTTGTGCCCGAAGTCACAAAGTAAATAATTCATTACGATTTCGACTTCATTTAAATTGAACGTACAGCAAAGAGAGGGAAAGCGAATTCAAGCGATGCTACACGCTCGAGTGTGTACTAATTAGATTGTAAATTCTAGATTTTACATACATCAGTTTATAAACGTACCTACGTCAATTGGTGGGTAACTGTAGGTGGTAGGTACCAGGTAGTTGAGCACCACCTTGTATAAAGATATTCGAATTGTAAACCTTGTTTTCGACAACTACGGTGCGAAAGCGATTTTAATTTATTGACGAAAAAAGTAATAATTCGACGACTGAAAAAAATTGGTACAGTTGGTTTAGCACGCTTTGAAATAAGTCACGTGTCGAATCAACGTCGCTTTTCCGCCATATTTTCGCGGCTAGATGCCTAAATGATGATAATAATACGTACATAGTTTAAAATTTTGACACATTGCACGAATTCTTTGGCGTTTTTTTTCTTTTTTTTTTTCGAACGACGAGAGAGTGGATGAAGTGTGATACGAAAATTCGTCGTCACGTTTTTATTTCCCCGACAACTTTTGCACGCAGCGCAAGCGACAATTCCCTCCTTGAAATTGGGTAGGCAAATAGCTTTGAATTCGGTACCTGTTTCGTGGTTCGTAAATTAGTTTAATTGTGCAAAGCTCGGAATAAGAAAAAATTCGCTCATATATTTCAACATGTTTTATCCGATAGCAAATTTTCTTACACAATTTAAGGATTGAATGATCTTCGATTTTGAATTCCTTAAATTCGAGCTATTTCAATTTTCTTCCACATTTTTTACGCAAAAAGTATACTTTCGTCAAGGGTTCTGTTTTTTACAAGACAATTGTATTCCCTCTCCTTTTCTCCCTCCCTCCCTCTTACAATGGAAAATTCGTTAATTGGCTCGATATCACTAATTAGAATCCTTGAATTTTGATACCAGGCTTGTTCCAACTTTGACAGTTTTGAAACTTGGGACGACCTTTTTTTTTTCGAATTATTTCACTTCAGAAAAACCAACGACCGCTTATCATTGCAATTTTTTTCAGAGCTGTCGAGAAAAATTTACTTAAATATGGAAAAATCAATTGAATGTCGAACGACGATTAAAAAAAAGAAATTTTTCAGCGAGCAAAGCATGAAAAACAGAGGCAACGCATTTATGCTTGTTCTTCAATCCGAAATTTCTCCCAATGACCTTAGCTCTTCTTGATTGATCTTAGAAACTGAAAATTCACTAGCTTAATTAGTGCGATATCTGATCGGATCTAATGCAGCGTCGCATTTTTTTGGTATAGAAATTTTATTATCAAAACAGCCATATACTTGTACATGCACAAGTCTAAATGATGTGTACAGGACAGCCAGAATTTGGTTTGTTGATCAAAAACTTGTTTAAAATGTCGAATTTTAATCTTCAAATCGCAAATTTTTCGATTTTTTTTTTCCTAATCGACTAAACAAACTCTCTGCGTTCATTCAACTGAGCTAGGAAGTTGAAATTAGTCGTGCAGATAGAATTTTCGTGTCCACAACCGTGTAGGTGTCAACTTTTTACCCATATCCGATCATCGTCGTGTATCGAGAGAAATCCATCTCAGCCGAATGGCAAATATTCTCGTATAACAATATCAAAAACGAGAATATCAACAGTGCCGGTGACGTGTTTTTTCGGCGAGCTATGCTTTTCTGCACCATTGAAGAGTTGATAATAATTTAAGAAATGATCGAAACGGTGTGAAATTCGTTGAAATCGTAAACGTACATTCGATGTAGGCTCGACGATGAATGGTGTTGATTTGTTCGAAAGCCACGCTACGATAGGTCTAGGCAGGTTTTAAATTGACGAATGAATACCTGGAATTATTTTTCGTCGGCAACGAGGACCGGAGAACAGCGTCGCGTCCTTAATAAATCACAGTTTTATTTGACATCGCCGAAACAATGTCAAAAAAGTTATTACACGTAGCATTAACAAGCGTTATAAAATGGAAACCACGCGTCGAGTCGCCTCGTCTTGCTAACGCTTTAAGGCTTTTTGAAAACCCTGTTAAAATATTCAAGCAACGACGAAACCCGTTGAAATACGTTCAAAACGATAAAATACACAAAATATAATTAACACGCGACGCGTCGCGCCGTTTACTTAGTAAGTAACTAGCAACATGTACTGTATCTGTACAGGGTGCACTTTTACATTAGCACCTCGTGTAGCCACTGTACGATGTTTACGTAAAATATGTACATGTACATGTACTTAATTGAGCAAAATATTCGTAAAAATCAGCTAAATCACTGCTTCAATACTCACCAGCGCCACCACACAAATCTAATAGCCGGCTTTTCAACAAGCAGCAAATTTGTAAAAACGATTGAAACCAAAATGGGTAAAACAGAAATTCGCGAAAAAATTAAAAACAAAAACAAAAACAATGCGACGAAATGGGCAAAGTGTCAAAGAAACAGAAAAAACACAAAGAGGAAAAAAATGACTGAGAAAGACGAATTACAAAAATATAAAAATCATGCGTCTATAAGTATAAAAACACAACAAAAAAAAAAAAAAAAAAAAAAAAAAA
>FIZR01022973.1:0-31718 GCA_900060175.1 Ferrisia virgata
CTATGTTGGATTCCCTAGCATAGAAATATCGCAGGTCATGAAATAGCTGACTCTTGCGCCAAAATTGCATCACTGCACAGACCTATCCAAAATATCCCTATCCCTCTTACCGACTTAAAACAGTTCA
Source organism: Ferrisia virgata (assembly GCA_900060175.1). NCBI lineage: Eukaryota > Metazoa > Arthropoda > Insecta > Hemiptera > Pseudococcidae > Ferrisia > Ferrisia virgata. The sequence continues at coordinate 128 of FIZR01022973.1, forward strand.
TCAAAGCTCAAAACCTATCCACGTTTCAACTATTCTGGCAACAAATTCCCTCCTCAAACAAATTAAGAAACATAAAAAATCATACACATCTAAAATTGATGGCCTAAATCCGTTAAATGGGGGGGGGGGAGTTGTTTATCAAAAAAAATTTCTTTCCTGTTTTTTTTTTTTCAGAAAATCATGGAAAAACGCAAAAAGTAACATCAAAAAAAAAAACTGAAAAAGGGGAAAAATGGCAAAAATTTTTCAACAATGATCATTTTTAGTTTAAATAAATTATTTCATTTTGGGGAAAAATTTTCTATTCAATTTTAAAAAATTTTTGAACTTTAAGTGAGTTAAGAGCTGGAATTTTCACCACATTGTTGTGAATAGCAAAATTCGGCTCACCCTACCCTAGTACTTGAACTCTCAGAATGGTTATTTTTGAATTTTAGGAGGTGTTCTGGTGTATCATAGAGAAAATTGCAAAAAAATTTCATGGAAGACCCCAAGCCACGTTCCATAATAATTTTTAAAATATACTTTGATCTTGTAAATTAAGTAGAGGTTGTGGCATATTACTTTTTTGGAGGGTTCGACTTTTCTGTCCAATTGCAAACTCTTACAGCTAAAAGAAAAAGTTTTTTTTTCAAGTCTGTTTCTCGCCTAAGTCGTTTCCTCCCCTTCCCTCACCTTGAACATTGAGGTTAAAATTTGACATGCATAGATTCTGTATCTGTGCCTATTTACCTTTACAGCAACCTCCCCCCCCCCACCTTATCCACTGATTAAGAAAAAGCATCTGAGACTGATTCGATGCTTTGAAATTGACTACTGAAGTTTAAAATTATTCCGAACTTTAATTTGAGTCCCCCTCCTTCCCTTCATATTCTAACGAAATATCTCCGAACTCGTTAAGTAAAAATATATTAAGCTGTATTTATTTGTATATTATTAAATTTTTCTGAACAAGGTAAAAAATGTTTCCAATCCTTGCGAAGTACGTTCATTTAATATCACGTTTCTTCGTATCTCTTTTGAGAAAATCAAATTAATTTTGGACTGATAAATCAGTTCAAATGAACTTTTGAACCTTGCACAATTTAAAAGTTTTTTCAAGGATTACTTTGTATTTTATGTGTCATGTGTATAGGTGTTCGTAAGTTAACTGTGTAGGAAGGCTATATAATTCAATTTTTGAAATCGCTTAGCACGTCTTATTTATGACAATATTTAGTAATATTTAAATTACACTGCCTACCGTAATAATAAAAACAAAAAAAAAGCATCGTTTTTTCAGCCAGATTTTCGTGACATATTACAATCATAAGAATTGAAAAAAAGCATTGTACCCGGAAGGGTTTAATCAGGCTAAAAAGTTGAAACCCCCAAAAGGCACATTAAGGGCCCCTACATCCAGGAAATATCTAATTTCAACTTCCTAACCCAATTTGGAGGGAAGTTATTCGAGGAACAAACTGTAAAAATTAGAAAATTCGACCAAAAAACCACATATTCAGATCTGGGGGGGGGGAGTGATATAGGGCTGAAAAGTCGAGTCTCCCAAAAGGCACATCTAGTACTTCATCTAAATGTACATACCAAATTTTAAGCGCCTAGCTCAATTTGGAAGGGAAGTTATGTGAGAAACAAACCTATCAAAAAAAACACTTCTTTGGGACTGTGAGAGAGTGCAATAGAGCTTAAAAGTCGGACCCTCAAAAGGCACATTTAAAGCCCCTACTGAATATTAACCAAATTTCAACTTCCTATCTGATTCAGGTAGGGAGATGAGCGAGGAACAGCCCTTTTTCAAGGTCAAAAAGTGGAGAAACCCCCATATACTTTTTTCTAATTGACTTAGAAGATCGATTTGTGGATATGTTGTACAACTTTTGATTCTTTATCAATTGGCTTAAAAAGGGATAATTTTTGCGTTTTTGACCCCTGAGCACCCTCTTCCCCGAATGGGGGCATTACTGAATTTTGATCCAAGTTCATGCCCACTCATATATATCTGATCCGCCGCCAAATTGAGCCAATTGACCAAATTCAAGCAATTTTGGTCGGTATCGAGCGAAGTAAATAATTTTAATGTTGGGGTGGGGAGGGGGGAATAAACGAGAAAAATGATAAAAATAAATATCTCACATGGCTAACAATTGCCTTAATAGTCTTCTAGGACTCCAAAACGGATTTTGTTGATATTCCCCCTCTCCCCCTCCCTCGTCCGCCGTTGATCGATTTCGATACACAGTCTGACTGTAGTTGATAGTTCCTTAAATGAAATGAGGAATCAAACGATTAATTACGCTTACTACATAAATAAGTTACATTGCAATATTGCGGTACCTAAATTCGAACGTCGAAAATTACGTATTCCAAATATCAACTCGAATACTTTGAATAGATTTGAAAAGAGGAAAAACCTCGTCTCACCAAACACCAATTATCTACTTCAACAGAAGAACTACCAGAAGAATGTGCATAACGATTCGATTGTTCGATCCAGTTAACGCGTCAACGAAATATTCAAAAAATCTAAAACTACCTCGTCCAATGATGTATAACCAGGGATGCGATCTTACTGTATCGTGCTATTTACGCTTTTGTTGCTCGTCGCCATAATTGTACAATGAACAATTACACAAAACCCATCTCTACCTGATTAATTAACAGGCAGGAACAATCGACTAATTATTCTGGCAAAGTAATTCGAATCTTATTCGATGCTTTTTGTTTACTTGTTGTATCGAACGTGCGGAAAATAAGGCCCTTAATTGTTTGTTTTTTTTTTTATTTTCAATTCGTGGACGCGAACGTTGCATCGAACAAGTGTACCTAGAAACCTACGTAAAAAGATACTCGTCTGTGACGCCCGCTTTAATTATATCTCTTTAAACGCGTGTTGTATTCACCTTGATACTTGAAATTATCGTCGTATTTATAGTAACAGTGTAGCCCGGATAAGTAGAGTATGAAAAATGTGCAAATCATGTGTTATAGCGTTAAAAAGCTGCGCACACACACGGTGAGATGGCCGAGTGCATCTACCTGTATTTAACATCGCGTGCGTATCCACTCGGCATTTCTTTCGACAGACGTAGACGTGCCAACATTAAAAATCGTACCGAAAGAATTGTTGTATTTTTTTTTCCAAAAGGGACGCGTGTTAACGCAATTTTTCCATACCTCCGGGTGTACTTATTAAAAAAAAAAAAAAAAAATGGTGAATGAACTGTACCTGCGAGGCTCCTTAAGGTTTGTCTTAGGTGTACTGTATCTATTTGTATAGGATACGTGCGTCAGCGTACGTACTTACAACGCGAGCACGAATAATTAAAAAGTTAAAAATGCGGGTAAAAGAGCCGACAACTAGTTACCAATACTTAATTGATAGGTGTGTAACGTTAAGCTGTTTATATCGTACCTACCTACCTACCTACCGTAAGTATAGGTACGAAACGAACACCTGCATAACGAGAGAGAACTGATCAGCTCGATAGGAAATTATGTCTATGTTTATAACTAGTTCGAGAAACCTTTGAAAAACCATAATCGAGTTTCATCCTAATTAAACTCATCAAGTCTGAACACGAGTATAAGACTAACCACGAATGTTTCCGGTGAGTTGAACGCGAGTTGACGACGTTCGACATATGTTATTGCAACTTCATATTGTAAGATAATTCACGAGTCGAAAAGTTTTCCATCGCGTAGATCACATTGTATAAATACTAACTAAATAGTCGTTCGTATATGCCCTACAACAGATTAGTATACTCACTGTTTACGAGTAAAAGTACACATCGATTTTCTCTTTTCCGCAGAATGGACGTTACACTGATACATATCGCTGATGAAGATCGCTTTCAATTTTTATATGTACCTACATGTCCGAATTAATGTAGTAAAATTTCGCTGTCGCATCGCTAATTTGGACGATACGAATTTTAATGATCCGTACGAACGACGTGATGTGGTATGCAATGCGTCACGATTTACCCATATTGGCGTTTTAAAGCGAAAGGAAAAATAATATCATGTTGAAGTGGGTGGAGGCAGGAATGCATCTTTGTAGGTGTTCCTCTTGGAACCGGGATGTATGCATAGTTATAAAGGTGAATTGGATAGTGGTGTGAAATTATCTCCGGTATGTTTATATTGATATGAAATTCATATTCGTAGGATTTCGTTAATAAGATAATCAAACTGACTGGGTGGTGGTGGTGATGATGGTATGTAAGTATGAAAGAGTATACCTACATTGTATCGCTTCAGGCTGCCATCAGATAATCGACATTGGTACGTCCACGTACCAATGTGTAAAAATTTTCGTATCAATAAATTTCATTTGTAAGTTTACGTTGGTGATAATTGAGAACGTTTTAGGTATCCGATAATACCATCATTGAAATTTTTTACCGTTATCATGAAAATCGATGTTTTTTGAGTGTGATTTGAAAAACAGCATCACTTTACGATGCTTTTTTTCCTAATCAGCTTTGAGGGTAGGAATAGTTCAACGGGGCTAAAAAGTCAAAACCTCTAAAAGGCACATCTAAGGTCCTTACTGACGGTGTATACCTAATTTCAACTTCCTAGCCCAATTTGGAGGAGAGTTATGCCAGGAACAACTGACAAAACTCAAAAAAATGAGAAAACCTGACCAAAAAACCACTTTTTTGAGATGGTGAGGAGGTGCAATGGAGGTGAAAAGTCATGGCCCCCGAAACTCACATCTAGGGCATCTACTAAATGTACATGCCAAATTTCAACTTCCTATCTGATTCAGGTAGGGAGATGGGGTGGAACAGCCCTTATTCAAGGTCAAAAAAGGAAAAAAACTCACATATCTCTCCTCCTAACCACATATTCCGGGCTGTGAGAGGGTGCAATGGGGCTGAAAACTCGAGCCTCGCAAAAGGTACATCTGGGGCCCGTATTAAATGTACATAGCTAATTCCAAGTTCCTAGCTCAATTTGGAGCGGAGTTATGTGAGGAACAAAGTCAAAAAATGAGCAAATTAGAAAACCCGATCTGAAAACCACTCCTTTGGGGGCTGTGAGGCGGTTCAATGAAGCTAAAAAGTCGATACCCCTGAAAGACACATTTAAGGCCCCAATTAAATGTACGTATCAAACTTAAACTTCTTAACTCAATTTGGTGGAAAGATAGGGGAGTAACAGCCTTTTTCTCAAGGTCAAAATGGAGAGGGGGACTCTCATATCTCTCCTCCTAATTGACTTACGAAGTTGATTTTTGGATGCGTACTACAACTTTTGATTCTCTATCAATTGGTTTAAAAAAGGGAAATTTTTGCGTTTTTGACCCCTGAGCACCCCCTCTCCTAAATTGGGGCATTACTGAATTTTGATCCAAGTTCATCTCCACGCATATATATTTAATCCGCCGTCAAACTGAGCCAATTGACCGAATAGGAGCGATTTTGGTCGGTATCGAACAAAGTAAATGATTTTAATGTTGGGGGGGGGGGAATAAAAATAAATAAACAACAATAAATAAATATCTGACATGGCTAAAATTTTCTCAATTGTGTTCTAGGACCCTAAAACGAATTTTTTTTGGTACCCCCTCCCCCTCCGATCTCCTTTGGTCGATAGACTGTAATATCCTGGTTTTCATTGACAATATGGCATAGAAAATCAGACCAAAAACTTTTAAGCTCATATAAAAATTTACCAAATCAAAGAAGGACAAAAATGAAAATTCAAAATACTTAAAATTTTTATCAACAATTTTTTTATGTTGGTGCTTTCTTAAGAGAACAATTTTCAAAATCTTACGATGGTTAAAAAACTAATTTATCGTTGAATTTTTTCAATACAAGTAATTACGTAGGTAGCCTTTAACATAAAATTCATAATTTCGGAGCATTTTCCACTTTCAAACTTACAATCAATTAATGAAATTTTTTTCAAAATTCTGCGAACCATAAAATATGTTTGAAACTATCTGAATGCGTATGAAAAATACATACATAAAGCCATCATGCCACCTTCGTCGGCATTCATTCCAATTATCCAAGGAATATCTGATTTTCTTTCTAATAGTTTTCTGGGTTCATCAACCAAAAAAGCTCCCGGTACTTTCTCGTTTTCAATGACCGGTCCCCATGGAAAAGCTGGTATAAGTCCTCCAAGGCTCTGAAACATTATTAATAAAATTTAACGTCTTTTTTATGCAGCATAATCTACAATGAGTACTTTACTGGACTGAATTTTGATGGTTTTCGAAGTCTGTTCAAACTCAAAGTTGCAAAATTTTCAAAAAATTAATTTTTTTTTTTAAATGGAATTATTTTACATTATATTTTTTAATTTTTTATACTCAAAATAATTATTGACTCAAAAAATTTACCATTTCCTGTTTTCTTTTTTTTTCGGCCTCAAAATTTGATTATAAATTCCTCTCAGTAATCTAATAAAGGAAACGTTGTCATTTCTGCCACAACCCTATAGTTACGTGAGGGAGGGAGGGAGGTCCTTGAAAATTTCAGACAACTCCGATTTATTGTCAAACAGCTCAATTCTGAAGGTTCATGTTTTGAGAATGGTTAGAATCAAAATTAATCGATTTACACGGTTTTGTAGGGAATTTAAAAGAGTCTAAAAATTGATGAGCAAAATTTCAAAAGCTTGAAACTGAATTTAATTTTGGTTAAAATTAAAAAGAATGGGAAAAAATGAATTAACGTATTGATTCTCTCTAATATCAAAATGCAATAAAAAAAAAAACATCGCAGTGCGTTGATTTTTGTGTCTGATTTTCCTAAAGTAAAATTGTACGTTGATAAGAGAAAAAAATGAAGTGCTCTGCAATGTTTTTCCTTGCTCAGTGGAAGGGGTAAAGGTATGTATTAGAGTGAATAGCTGAAACCTCCAAAAGGCACATTTGGAAGCCCAACTGGATATTATTACTAAATTTCAACCCAATAACTCAATTTGGAATGGAGATATGTGTGAGACAAACTCAAAAAATAAAACAAAATTTTCGAAGCTGTGAATGATCATTTTATAAGGGGTATGAGGCGGTACAATTAGTCCGAAAAGCTGAAACCGCCAAATGGCGTATCTACCACTCTTACTAAACCTACAAGCCAAATTTCAACCTACTAACTCAATCGGGGGGGGGCAGGGAAGATATGACTCGGATAGCATTTTTTCAAGCTTAAAATGAGGAAAACGTTTCATATCTTTTCCTCTTAATTGACCCGGGAAACTGTTTTTTGTGCATATTATTCAACTTTTGATTATCTATCAATTGTCATGAAAACCAAGAATTTTTGCAAGTTTACTCTTCAGCATCCCCTTTCCCAAATTTAGGCATCCCTAAATTTTGACCCAAGGTCATTCCCATTCAAAAATATAAAATCCGCCGTTAAACAAAGTCCACTCCCGAAATTTTATCGATTTTTGTTTGTAAATATCGAGCTGGGCAAACAATTTTTACTTTGGAAGGGGATTAGGAATAAAAATATTTCATATGGGCAAAAATAGTATCAATGGTCTTCCAAGATCTATAATCGGATATCGTTGTTCCCCTCCCTCCCCTCCTCTCCTCTCCTCTCCCTTCTTCTATTGTAAGTTGATAGTCCGTAGTAGCTCAATTTTTATTGACAATATGACACAAAAAATTAATCTAAAAATGGGAAAATTTTTTTGACATCGATTCTTACTAATTTGAGGTTGCTGAGTATCAATATTCTCTCATTTTTGGATCCGTCGATCCATCTCCTATGTGCCTCCCCCTCAGGCTATCACAGAACAGGAAAAATTTTTGGAAAAAATTGAAAAATCGTGTAGCGTATTGTTTCCTACCAATTTGACACCGCTGAGGTCGAATATTGAGTTACTTCTTATATCCAACTCCTCCGCTCCGATCATATTGTTCAAAATTTTAGTAATGTGAGGGCCCATTTGAAACCCAAGAGTAGGTTAAAAAAAAACAAGATTGAGTACAATTTTGCACTACACGAATTCGTTATTAAATGATATCTTACCTACTGATAATGTGTTCTTTATAAGTTGTAGAGCTTAAGGAAAATTTGAAAAATGTAAGTTTTTGTAAAAATAATACAAAGGTATATAGCAATCAAAAAGTGCATTTTATGCAGGATCAATCGATCAAAACGTGGTTTTCTGACCTCTTGGCTATTCATGTCCCTGAACAAGAGTAGAATTTCATTCACAAAATGGTATTCGTCACCTCGAAGTATGCAGACTTACTGAAAATTCATCGTATTGGGTGACAAATTCTTCAGCCGGAATTTTTCTGAGACAATTCAAAAGTTCTTCTGAAGTTTTTATCGAGTCTCCGTTACAGCCAACTACAGATGCGAGTTTCCAAGCGTTCAGTTTAGCTTTACCAGGTTTTTCCATATCGAAAGGATGCCCACTTTGAGATATAACGCCGTGAAACAGTCCTGCATAATTAAATCGTATTTATTTGGTAAACGCATTTTCAATCCGTAATGATTGATTCGTGGTTATGTATTGCGTATTGCAGATCAGTGTGAAAAAATTGGTAGATATACAAACCTTTGGCTAAAGGCGATACAAGTGTCAAGGATACACTAATACCGCCGGAACTACCTCCAAACAAAGTGACTCTATTCTTATCACCTCCAAAATCGTCAATATATTTCTGAACCCATTGAAGTACCGCCACTTCATCCTTCAATCCGTAATTTCCTGGAATCACTTCATCTTCGGTGCTTAAAAATCCTGCGCAATTTGATCAAGTACAGGTAAGTGTTGAAATTCATATTTATTTACTTACCTATAATCATGATTAGATAAACTACATATGTAGTACGCTATGTAGCTAGGGTACGTATTTACATACATATGCAAGTAGGTAACTTATTTGCCTATCTACTGTAGAAATTTTATTCGTACCGAAAATTCCCAATCTATAATGAAACGTTATCAATATGACGTCTCTGTCCATGAAGTAATGTGCTCCGTATCGATCTGATCGCGCATGATTGTACATGAAACGACCACCATACGTGTAAACCATCACTGGAAGTAAAGATTCGTTTGTTATCTGTTAACACCATTGCCAATGTATTACGACAAAAGCACGTGTTTATCACGAGTTAATAAGATCAATAAGCACGAATTATGAGTATATGTACTTTCGGCGTATACACATTTAAATAAAGGCAATCTTCTTGACCAGACATTTCACCGAAAAGTTTCGTTATACAAATAGGCGATTCGATCGTAGCATCTTTTACACCTTGCCATGATTTTGCAGGAACTGGATTCTGATTAAAATAAAATTTATTCGAGCAAATCAACTCGTTCTTACATAGGAGGTACATCTACTTACGTAGGCATAAAATATAGGTCGATACGCAGTTAAAAGATATTTTACCTTGAAACGTAACTCTCCTAAAGGAGGTTCGGCATACGGAATGCTATAAAATGAATAAAAAGGTCTACCATTCCTACTTTGAGAAACCAAACCATTCAATGATCCCTGTTTCGTATGCAATAAAACACCGTCAACAATACCACCAAAATGTACTAATGAATTGAAAAACAACACGAAATTTATAATTATCATGATTAAGCCTTTACAGTCGGCACTGCACAAATACCACGTGTAATTTTAATAACTAAAATATCTTACGGTAAAAATTTTAATAAAATGTTTTTCGATAGATTTTTAATATTACATTATACTTGTTTAAATTTCACCAGCGCACCGTTCACACTAATAGAATAAATACACTGAACATCTACTAATCAATATGCTCGAAGTGATGATGATATCGGTGCCTAGACCATCACAGTGGCCAACTACTTATGTTTCAAACTACACCCATCCTCTATAAGGTCATTACCTACTCCTTCTTAATTGCCTGATTTGAATGAAATCAACTAAATTACTTAATACGTACAACGATTTGTTAGCGACTTATCTGAAATTGGTGTAAACTTCCTATACATACGTAATTTGACGTGAATGATTAACGCGAGAATTAACGTGTTAACTGTATCGTTAATGTACCACAATATAATAAGTATTACATTTAACGTACTTGATAAGGAAATTATAGGAAAAATAAAATTACTAATCATACTTCTGAAAAATAAAAAAATATTTAGTAGACGTACGTGAATAAAATAGGTTGGGTTCATATTACATACACAAATATTGGTTACAAATAACGGAATCTTAATACAGTGCATTGTAGTAGGTGATAATGAAATTCGTAAAAAATACATTATTTGAATTATTATTACCATTATAATTCTGATCCATCTAAAAATTAAAAATAAGCCCCCCTATGTTAATAATACGGATACATTTACAATTTCTTTCAGAGGATATCAAATCATTCGAGCACACTACATACATAATTAAATTTATTCGCAATTAAACGTTGCTCTACGATTTCAAAAAAAAAATCAGATTTATCGCTCAATTTAAATAGCATTATATCGACGTACTAATTCCAATAGGTTGTAGCCCCAAAAATTGAATTTTACAGGAGGCACAAAAAACTGATTATATTTTGTATTGTCATTGGGATAGCCTACTTAGTATTACAAATTTGGCTGTAATTCGAAAAGTGTTCAAGTAAAAGGCTTGCTAAGGTATTCTCATTCGATCGGGCGTGTTTTTTTTTTACATAAACCGAAAATAATAATTTTGTGGGTTACGACCTATTGGAATTAGTACGTTGATATTGTGATTTCACTTTTGGTTAACAAAAAAAGGTATTATTATATTGTTTAGGTAGTTAATTAGCATCAGGCTTATCAATTACGCTTCATTAATGAGGAATCTCGGATAAATCAAACACAATGGTTGTTATGCTGAAAATTTTAGCACCAAGAAAACCTCCAGTGGTTCCTCAAGTTGAATTTTTTACGTTTCAATGCAAGTGAGATGATTTAATTTCGCCAATTTTTCAAACAACTACCCACATTTCAGAAGATTGTTCTCAGGGTAAAGAAGAGTGCTTCAAAAAGTTTCGTAGGACATTTTTTTAGCCTTATTGTCTCTGTCATATTGTTAAAAGCTGTTATGGTCTATCGACGTACTATCGATACGGGGGGGGGGCAGTATCAAAAGGGTCCTAACAACCGACATTGTCAGATATTTATTCATTTTATTTCGTTTTAATTTTTTCCCTAAACTAAAGATCGTCTACTCGGCAGTGAATTGAAGATGGATGAGTAGGAATGACCTAGGGTCAAAATTTACTCATGTTCTAATTTAGGGTAGAGTATGCTGAGAAATAAAATCTGCAAGAATTGTTTATTTTTAAGCCACCTGACACTTATGATTGAGCAAAAATCTGAGACAAGCATCACCCTTCTCATGGGAAATTTTCAGCAGTGTTTGAAAACGTGTAAATGTTTCATGTGTATTTCTCACCACAACTCAATGTCTATCGCTCTTACTGAAAACATGATGATAATCTCCCTTGTAGAGAATTTGATGCTTTTCATCTTTATATAGACCTATTTCTCACGTAGGACCCATAGGGACAGAGATATTTTGAAAAAAAAAACACAAAATTTTAACCCTTTTGTTAGGTTTTGGTTTCCGTTATCAAACTACCTAGCACTTGGTGTGTATCCTATTTAACCTTAAGGATGAGGCAATCTTTTTCTTTGGATTGTATCTCTTTGTTCGTTTTAGTTCGTCTTTGTTCATTATTATTGTAAATAGTGCAATGATGATCTTAAAGTACTTATATACAAAGTTCTCATGTTGTTTTGTTATAAAAATAAAATTAATCAAAATGTACTTAATATATTTTTGCGTTCTTTTCATTTAAAAGTATAACACCGCTTGACCTCTCTATCACAAAAATCCCCCCTCCCAGGCCAACAATATCACTTTACAAACTTGGGGAAAGGTCCTCGAAATATTTCAAGACTAAAATTTTTTTCACTACGAGTAATGATAGAACCTCTACCATTCGCATTTTAATTTATATGGAGGGAAGCAAAACTTTACTGTGAGGGGTCGGATTCAAAAAATAATCAGATTTTTAGATTCAGCGTAAAATTTTACACAATTTTGATAGGCCACATGCCTATTTTTGAAAGATAATCACAGCGTTGAATTTTGTGGTGGGGATGAAATACGGTAGTGTTTGCCGCCATAACTTTTGACTGTGTCGTTTTTTTTATCGTGTTTGCGAATTTCAGCTTAGAAGAATAATACTAAACAATATTATAAAGATGCAAACAGTTACCAGCCATAGATACTGTATCGGGGCTGTTTTTGTGCCAAAATAGGCTAAAACTGTCCAAAAATTGCATTGAAAGGGCTTCAACATTCGATTGTACGGGGTCCGTATGAAAAAATTATATATTCAGCATCTGTCAAGGTTCTTCTTCATAGTCCCATTGAGTTTGAGTATTCCGAGGTAGGCTCCAAAATGACACTTTTGAGCTCCCCCTCCTCTCTATTATACAAGGTGGGAATTTCGAAAACGTTTTTTTGGCTTAGCTTCAATAGTACTTACATTTTCCCAGCTCGTCTCTTTGGTCAGCGGAAAATTTTTATGAAATCACACTTTCATGCGCATGAACTACAAGCTACCTACGTTAATTAGGGTAGGAGGTATATGGCATTTCCTCATTTTTGACCTCGAAGAACATAAGTTCCAAGCATATCTCCCCCTCCAAATTCCGCTAGGAAGTTGAAATTCCGTATGTAGATCAATTTAAGATTGTGTACCATTCACCTGAGAAAGAATGTTGAATTACATTAATATAGGTGTATTATATTACCACAACTAAATGAAAAAATACATTTCCTACAGCGTTGCCAAATCTGTTAATGAAATAAATTAGTATCGTTTTTGCGAGTTACGTTTGTATGCCTTTAGCAATTATTGCATATAATAAGTTTCTAGTATAACAGAATAGAATGGCCTTAGTCTGTATAGGACTTCTGGAATTTTCAATTTTTTCTCATCCTCTCTCATCTTTTTAAATTTTTTTTTTTCGAAAAATCAACTAGGTATAATCTCGATACTGAAAAACTTGATAATTTTTTTCAATACCTTGCATGTATTACATCAAGATATTTTTCGCTTCATTTTTTGAGAACCACTTAACACCTTGGCCTATGATAATGTTACTTACAAAGTATTGTAGACGATTTACAAATTAATCAGACAAACTTCGTTAAATAATCGAAGAACAGGAATGAAATTTGTAGCTTAATTACAAATAGCTGCCAAGTGGAACGTTTCAAAGAAAATTAGTTTTTTTTTTTTTGAACTTGAGACGGTTTTGTTCATTTCTAGGCCTATTTTTAAAAATTTTTTGTATTTCAAGGAGTATTCTTTAAAGCTTTGGAAGGAAGATGGCTCGTTTCATTTTAATTCGAATATATGTATTTACTTTGTTCTACTTTGCTCATTTATTTTTTATTTACATTTCGCTTAATTCAAAAATTAGAATACAAGTAAACAGAAAACCTTAAAATTAATAGAAAACATCTAAGAGCATTCAACTTTTCCTTTCAATGAACAACAATCTGCAGATTCATTAGTTCTGGTTTGTTGTTGGTTGCAACATGAGCAAATAAAAGGCGACGATATGGAATTCACAATTCAGGCGGAATCGAATCCCACGTTTAGGTAGATTTGCTATCTAAAAGACGAAAGATGGTTTTGTTTGTAAAAGGAATGATGAATTTAGCAATAAGTCGTTACGTTTACATCTAAAAATGACTATCAACAGGAACACTTTCAAAAAATTTGTATTCTTCTTTGAATAAATCCTGCTTCATTTCGAGTACACCATCTTCTATATTCAAGTAATTGATATCAAGCGAATTAATAGGATTCCAGACAGTTCTACTTTCTGGATTCGGATCCCTACAAGTTTAAAAACAAATTCCAATTGTCAAGTTGTAAAGGCTGCTCGCATGATTACAATTATTCAAAAATGTACGGCTTTTTTTACCCGTTAGCGGCAAAATTGGTCCATAATTCGACCAATTGTTCAGAAACAATAAAATCGACTCCATCAGTTACTGGGGTTGTGACCGTGGATGAATTATAAAAACTTATGAGTTCGTCTCCGTGAATAACACCTATAGAAATAAAAAAATTCTATACAATATATGTATCATCGTGAAGACGATACGAATCCAACCTACCCATATCTACGTTCGCATTGGAAAAATACATCTTTGCGAATGATTGCTCATTTTGATGATTGTAATAATACACATATTTCGAACCTTTGTATAATTTCACAGCTTCTCTGAGTCCCGTTAGGTAAATTAATGATGTAAACATCTGATAACACGAGTACGTTTATGAATGGCAGATAAGTTCAGTTGGTACCTAGCTTAATATTTTAACAATTTTTCCAAGTAATCTCAAATTGTATCTAATTTTACCTTGGCAAATCCGTGTATATTCTGACTAATATTTTTTTCACCGAAAAAATAATTCTTATACATTTCTGTAGCAGTGTCAAGTTTTTTCGAATCCTCCGAGTGATAACGAAACATCAAAGGGAAAAGCGTCTTGTAGTTTGTATCGAGCTCATTCAACAGTTCAACTCCATCAGGCCGGAAATACGTAACTGTGATTTGAAAAAAATTTACGAACTTTAAAAATCGAGTTAATAAAACAGACACCTTTAACCATCTTTTTTCAAATTCGTATATTTTTTATTATTAAAATCTTCTATGTTTCAGGTTTTTTCAATTCTCCTTTCTACCTTCCACGTTATAATTATCACTGATTTACCCACTAATTAAATAGATATAATCACACTATAAAATATCAGTCGTATTCTAAAGTATTTACTAAGGTCATAAAAATTATTCATACGTACGCAGCGCCATCATGCCTCCTTCATTTGAATTCATACCTATAATCCAAGGTATATCAGACTTTCGTTCTAGTAATTTTCTCGGCTGATCAACTAAAAAAGCTCCAGGAACTTTCTCATTTTCTATTACTGGACTCCACGGAAACGCTGGTATCATAAGGCCTGAAGTCTGAAAAAATATTTTTTCAAGACGAGTTTTGATAGCTTTTAAATTTTCCAAACACATCGTACGGTTATCTGCCATCTACTTACAAAAAGTTTAGGGTATGAGCGACCAATTTTTCAGCAGGAATATTTTTTAAGCATTTCAAAAGTTTTTCCGACGTCTTTACTTCGTCTCCATCACAACCAACCATAGAACCAAATTTCCAAGCATTTAATCTCGCTTTACCAGGTTTTTCCATATCAAAAGGATGCCCACTTTGAGATATAAGACGATGGAACAGGCCTGAAATAATGTTTTTTCATGTAATTAGCGTTAATTAAGTAGGATATTATATATTAGATCTGTTGATACTGATTTCAAAAAGATTCAAATAACCAATTCTTAATCCATCTTACCAAATTAATTATTATATAAGTATATTATACCTTTGGCTAAGGGAGAAAGTAATGTCATAGAGGTACTAATGGCTCCTGAGCTGCCACCAAAAATAGTCACTCTATTTTTATCTCCTCCAAAATCATCGATGTAATTTTGCACCCATCGAAGCACTGCTACACCATCTTTCAATCCATAATTTCCGGGTATTATTTCATCTTCGGTGCTGAGAAAACCTATACATATATATATATGAATAACATAAAAAGCGATCATGCGTCACTAAAATTTAATTTTATAAAGTAGATTTTGGCATAGAGTGAGAAATTGCTGGAAAAATTTCGGTGTGCTCTAATTTAGACACTGGAACACCAAGATGGAAATGGTAAGGAAGACTTCTTCGTTAGGAGCACTGTTCACTAATTCCTTGTTTAACCCATTTTACCATTCTGATTGGTCAAAGTTTTTCAGATGTCACGAAAAACTTTCAACTACAGACACTGTAACTACAAACTGCCCATCTGCAAGTCACAGTGGTAAGTGATTACAGTGAACCCTGGTACCGAGTTGTTCGCGATTATAATCGTTAGGAACGCTTTTCACTAAATCCCGCAGAGTCACACCTTTAAATCTCTGCATTGATTGCTTGAGATCTCTGTGTTTGTCTGTGCTGCCGCAAAGTCATGTAGCACCGTCAGTTTTGGTCTAGAAAAAGAGCTTCTATGAATGCAGAGTTGCCTTCTAAACAACAGCCGAGACATAGTGATCAGTGCATCTGAAGGATAAACTGTAAGTAATTATTTACCAGTTCCTCTCACTCTTGGTGCCTCCAGACAGGCATCTTGTAGTTCCAGTTTCTATACTCCTAACTCGTGAACGTCGAGCCAGAATTAGCGATTAGCGCATATACAGTGGAAAAAGAACTTATCTCTAAACCCTAATTCCTTTCTCTCTCGGATGGTGTACCAGTGCCTATTGCTCTACCTAGACTTCCTAATCTGTAGTGAAAAGTGACCAGTATAACATCTTGATCCATGAAATAATTAGCTCCATATCTGTGCTCTAGAGGTCCACAATCGTACATGAACTGAGTACCATATGTAAATACCATTACTGGTAATAATGTATCATTCGTGATCTATAAAAATTTGAAAGATCGCATTGTAAAATTAACCCATTTCATATTTCAATTTCTATCTTGGAAATCGAAATGAATTGAAACATTATGATTCGCACCTTTGGTGTATATACATTCAGATAGAGACAATCCTCTTCGCCTCGAATTTCTCCTTCAAAAGTATGTATATGTATACAAGTTGGTGGTAAAACTGTACCATCTCTTACACCTTTCCATGGTTTGGCCGATATAGGACTCTTGAAATAACGAAAACAATTTCTTGCAATGAGAAACATCAACAAATAGAGTAAAGAACTAAAGACATTGTTTTATATTTTTTGAAATCATTTTCATAAAAATTTTAACCAGTGCCAACTATACTCGTTTACATTTGAATAAAAAGGTAAGGCATGAGAGAGCTCAAGCCCTCCTAATGTTGAATTAATTCCCCCTTCCCCTACATACAAACTGAAACATCAAGATGCCTACTAGTAAACACAGATGTGACAATGAGAGGGGATTTGTAAATAATTACGGACATATATTCCGCTAGAGAGCGCTGATACTTGATACGGAAAGTTTTTTCTGTATTTTGATTGGATGACTTCAGCTAACTTTAACCAATGAAATCATCAAATAACAATAACAGTACTGTAAACTATGTGATGTCACACGATTGCAGGAAAAATTTTGAAAAAAGTGATGCATGTGAAATCTATTTCAAACGCTAAAAAAAGTAATTTTTAGCGCCAGCGCACTCTAGTGGGAATTAGGTGAGTAAATATTTGAAAACATTTTCTGTAATCCCCTCTCTTCTGTGACTTGCAGAGAGGCATTGATGATTGATGTAGCGGTTCTCCCACCCACTCCAACAATAAGTAGATTATGGCTTATTGTAGGAATGTACTGCTAGACAAGTCATTCGTCGTACGCAGAGTTGACCAGAGTCTCTAAAAACTGCAACTCTGAGTTTTAACACTCGAGTCCTTAGAAATGGCAATTCTGAGTCATCATGTTGTGATTCGCTCTCCAGAAAGACTTCGAGTTTGTTGGCAAGTCCGAATCTGTTGAGAGTCTCTTTTCTCCGAGTCTTTCAATTATTATTATTATTTTTTTTCATGAACAACAACTCACAGCGTATTTTTAAACATAAAAGATATTAAAAGCAAAATCTGTATTGTATTGCTAATTAAACTGACAGAGGAAACTTGAAAAAAAAAAATCGTAACATTTACAAATAAATTTTTTTTTTACTTTCAATACACAAATTGTAAACCACTCTCAACAGACTTGACAAAAAAGAAAAACAAAAATATTGCGACTCGAAAAAGAAACTCGTTCAGAATGGAGACTAAGAATCGCAAAAATTGCGAGTCTCTTTAAAAAAGAGACTCGGAGTCTCTGAGTCCTTTCAGAGCAAACTCTAGTCAACTCTGGTCGTAAGTTATGTAATAAATATTTATCTCACCGTTACGTAGTTTTACAGCATCTTGGTGTTTCAGTGTTTACACTCTCTCCCTCTACTCCCTCAATGTTCTCACAAAAATCTAAAAATTAAAATTTTGCAGAAGTAAAACCAGTAAATTCTAATTTTGTAGCGTACAGATGCTTTGAAATACCTACTCATTTTTCAATCTTTCATTCCTGGTATTTTGCAAAATTTTTGACGGCTCACATTACCTTTTTTTTAATAATAAGATGAAGTTACAGAAGCTCCTCCTCCCCCCCCCCGATTTCACCGGTATATCTGCCTATGATTGGTCTAGAAATTGGAAAAAATAACTAAAGGCAGAAAGGGCAGTGAGATAAATAATTGCATTAAAAAAAAATTGGAACTATTAATTTCTAGATATATTTAACATCGCTTACTTCAAATCGAAGATCTCCTACTGGAGGTTCTGCAAAAGGAATACCGTAAAACGTATAAAACGAACGACCTCCTCTGCTTCTTTGAATTTCACCTTTTAAGATACCCTGTTTTGTTGTCAATATAATTGCACTTACAACATTCGCATAAACTATTCCTACCAAAATAGAGATGAACGATATGTATTTTATACGCACGCGCGACATTGTTTAAAAGCACTTTGAAAAAACTGATGTTCACCAAAAATCTGTGCGTTTAATCACAAATAGGTACACGCGAGCATTTGATAGTTTGCTTTAAAATTGCAGCAAGGTCGTAATTGCGTCTCGAAAAATTTCTATCACCAATCAAGCAGGGAATGAGTTTGCAGAATTCAACTTTAATGCGCAGACAAGTCGTGGTATATACATACAATGTCAACTCCTTCCTGTTGATAATTTCGTAATAACTGCATACTTACGTATCTCAACACTTATTTCTAAAATCACTTTTTTAGCATAAATGAATTTTCATTCGATCAGTCTACACGTATGGATGTTTACAACACTCTCATAAGAAACTGGTTTCCAGTCAGAAAGAATCACGAGTCGACCACGGTCACTTTAAAAAAGTGAAAAAATGCTACCTTCAAATAATTAGGTATACATGTTCGTAGGAACGATCAAACGCTGATTAGAATCTCTTTCTAACGAGTTGATTGACTTTTGAAAGATACCGAAGTAAGTCCTTTCAGTTTAATTTTTAATATGTTAGATAATTATTTTAGTTTTTAAAAAGTGAGTAAAGTCATAAAAATTGTTTAAAATTTAACGCAAAAATGTTTTAAAGAATTACAAGCACTTAGTTTAAGTTACTTGCAAAATTGAACAAAAATATGCCTGTGGTTTTTTCTCAAATGTTCACAGTTTTGTAGAAAGAAAAATAAGTTTGATGTTAAAATTTCATAGCTGGTTCATTATTTTCGGGTGTATAAGAACTTATTGGCTTTTCGCATGTGTTAACTCGTGTTGACTCAAGTAAAACTTAACGAATGGAGTTGAAAATTTCATCCTACGCTTATGTTTGGTTTGATGTCTTAAATTTCAAGTTGAAATTAAAAAAAAAATTTATAAGTGTCTACCCACGTCTGGAATAGAAAATCGTTGATAAATATGGACAAGATTAGTTTTAATTCAAAGTTTAAATATGTATTCAAAAACGAAAGCTTCTTCTCTCGAAAAAGTAATAGTTTTTATGAAGATCAAAATAAGTCCACTTTTTACATATTTCAGTATTTGTGGTTATATTTGTATAGTATTCTCATTTCGATCCCTACAGCATTAACTTGAAGCTTATATTCCCATCCTGGAAGACCAAATTCGTTGTTAAAAACAGTAGGCTCAATCAACAGCCTGTTATTAACGGATAAGGGTGCAGGTAGAAACAACTGCTGGATTCTTGCTAGTCTGAACCAACGCTGTTGGAAAGTGCTCACAGTAAACCGCTTTTGACACTCCAGAACCACTAGGGCAAACATTTACACAGGTTGTTTATCTTTATTGTCTTGTCTACCTAGTACCTACATACCACAACCCATGACACGACACACTGAAACTGGACCGCATCCAAGACTACCAGCTACTACCTGAGAACAAACTCTCGTAGTGCATACTGCTGACATGACTGCATTTAAAATTACCATGCCATCGGTATCACCAGCCCACTCGTGATGTGCACAAGGTGCATATATCATGAAAATATAATAAACGTGCGTCGTGCGATATTAGTGGGTCATCTATTTAACCCTATTCACTAACTTGGTCACTCCGGAGTACATAGATTTTTAATTTCACCACCAGGAGCCCGTGCCAAGTGTGCGCCCTTTACTCTTAATACTCGCCCCCATTTTTTATTTGATCCTTTTGATCGTACAGTGAATGGCGATAGTCTGATCTGTCATTTTAATATCTACTTCATGTCATGTAATGAATGTAAGGCGTGACGAAGTTAGGAATTCCTCAATGGAGGAGCTCCATATGTTTTGCTTGGGGTGGGGACGTGATGAGAGGTCTAGTTTTTTTTTTTATAAAGCGCCTGTTGGATGGCGAGCACAGTTATTCTAATTTTTTGTTCGGGAACATTCGTTCAGTGTCCATTTTTATGCTTATTTTCCCTCTAAATCCTAACTTAATGGAGGTATTTTGAAAATTTAGTCGAATACATCGCTAAAAATTGTTCGAAATTGTGGATTTCTGGTCAATATTCACGTATTTTTCAACATTCAAGAGAAAAATCGTTAAAAGTCATCGAAGATTGACCAAAAATCACGGGAAAATGTTGTATATTAGCTGAAAATTAACCGAAAATCTGGAAAAAAATTGGAAAATCATCGAAAATTGGGTAAAAATTGATAGAAAATTTGAAAATTGATCAAAAATCACGAAAAATATTGAAAGATTAGGTTACAGTTGATCAAAAATAAAAAAAAAAAAACGTTAAAAGTCATCCAAAATCGGCATAAAATTATTTTTAAAAAAACGTTTAAATTTATAAAAAGTTGATTAAAAATGACAAAAAATTACTGAAAATCAATAATAATTGGATAAAAAATTGATAAAAATATGTGAAAAATGCTAAAAATAGATTTAAGAAGTTGAAAAACAAGTGAAAATTGACCTGAAATATGAATAATATCATTAAGTCATCGAAAATTGATTAAAAATCACGAAAAAATATTGAAAATTATCTGAAATTTGACTTAAAATATGAAAAAAACCGTTGAAAATCATCGGCAAATGGGGTAAAAAACTGACAGAAATGAATGAAAATTGACTAAAAGTCATTGAAATTATTAAAAACCAAGTATAAATTTGGCAAAAATGGGTTGAAAATGCAGAATTTTTTATAATTTTTTATCAATTTCCTGCATTTTTAAACCATGTTTGTACAAATTTTCAGCCAATTTGCACTGATTTTCAACTTTTTTTCTCAGATTTTTGGTCAAGTTTCACCTATTTATTAACATTTATGAGAAAAAATTCTCACAAATCATTGAAAATTTACCAAAAATTACGAAAAAATTTTGAGAATTAGGTTAAAATTGAACAAAAATTAGCAAAAAAGTAGTAAATTGGCGAAAATAGTATAAAAATACAGAAAATTGGTCAAAAAGAATGAAAAAATGTTGAAAAAAGTGTGAAAATCAACCAAATGTACGAGAAATATCGTTAAAAACTTGGAAAATTGAGTAAAAAGATGACGGAAATTAATGAAAATTGAATAAAAATATGACGAAAACGGTTAAAAAGTGCAGGTAATTGATCAAAAATCACGAAAAACTCTGCATTCGCAACCATTTTTGTTAAACTTTTACCCGATTTTCAATGATTTTTCATCATTTTTGGTCAATTTTAGCGGACTTCTGTCAATTTTTTACCCAATTTCTAACAATTACTAACGGGTTTTTCCAAATTTCAGGCCAATTCTCACCTTTTTTTCTATATTTTTGATCAATTTCTTGCAATTTTTATACCTTTTTTGTCAATTTTATATCCAATTTTCATTGATTTTTAATGATTTTTTTTTTTTGATTTTTAGGTCTACTTAAACCCAATTTTCATAAATTTTTCAACAATTTTTTGTGATTTTTGATCAATTTTCAACATTTGCAACTCGTTTTTGCCAATTTTTTACCAAATTTTTCAAGGTTTTTACGATTTTTTTTTCAATATTGAGGCCAATTTTCATATTATTTTGAGAATGTTTTCCTGGCATTTGATCAGTTTTGTGCATTTTTTACAAATTTTTTTCATTTTTTACCCAGTTTTCGATGATTTTTAATGAATTTTGAAAATGGGCTAACATCTCGAACCTTTTATACAAGTTCAACATTAGAATGAGGAATAAAGGCAAGTAAAAATCACTCATCGTAAGAGGTAACGTTTATAGGTAAATACAGAGGTAGCGATTCAATAAAACAACTCTCCCTTTCTCTCTTCTATCTACAATTGACTGAAAGTATTATAAAAGTTTGATGTAAATAGCTAAATTCGTCTAAAAATAACCATCCACAGGAACACTTTCGAGAAATTTATATTCCTCTTTCAATAAATCATTCTTCATTTCAAGAATTCCATCTTGAATATTCAAGTAATTAATATCTAACGAATTAGTCGGATTCCAGACAGTTTTACTCTCTGGATTTGGATCCCTGAAAACCCGAAACAAAATTCATACATGTAAAAACCATATCGTATGAAGGAGCATTCTACAAAAAATATACGTTTTATTTTACCCGTTGGCAGCAAAGTTGGTCCATAATTCTAGCAATTGTTCGGAAACAATTAAATCAATGCCTTCGGTTACTGGAGTTATTACTGAAGACCAATTGTAAAAGCTTATGAGTTCATCCCCATGAATCACTCCTATGGAAAAAAATTCAATATGATGTTTATTAAATTTATTTCGTATCTTTGAAAAATTAAATATATTTGATTATAATTCGAAAATTTTAGGTTTTATAATTCTAATATTACCTACCCATCTCGACATCCGCATTAGCGAAGTACATCTTTGCGAATGATTGTTTATTGTTATGATTGTAATAGTAAACGTATTTCACACCTTTGTATAGTTTCACAGCTTCTTTCAGTCCCGTTAGGTAAATTAATGATGTAAACATCTAATAGATGTGTAGTAACATAATGTTTAATAAATATCTAGTTATCAGCCTAATTTTCTATGATATATTTTAATTATCAAATAATAATAATAATAATAATAATAATAATAAAGACGGGCTATGATTCTGCCCGCACGTGCAGAGTGCACCATCAACGAAATTCGTCCTAAGGTCCTAGAAGAGCATTGAGACCAATCAGATCATTTTCGGCGATGTTAAATATTAATTGTTTATATTTATATATATATATATATTTTTGGAATTAAAAGTTGTACAACGTATTCAAAAATTAGCCTCCTACGTCTATTCAAAGGTGAGATGTAAAAGTTTTCCCTCTTTTTTGTCTTTAAAAAAATCAGCTCCGAATCTATCCCGCCTTCTAGTTAAGCTAGGAAGTTGAAATTTGGCGTGTAGAAATCCTAGATATGCCCTACGGACATTTCAAATTTTTAACCATATTAGATATACCCTTTCATAGTCTCAAAAAACTTCTTTTTGGTTGGTTTTTCCAATTTTTCGAAATTCTTCTGCTCATATCTCCCCTTCAAATTAAACTAAATTAATGAAATTTGATATGTAAATTTAGTAAGGGCCCATTGTACCTTTTTTTACATCGCTAAAAACGCTCGTGTATCTTTATTTTACGTAAATCAGATTCAAAAAGCCAACACATTGCGATGCTTTTTTTTCTGATGTACTTCTATAATATTTTACGTGTTTAACCTTTAACATTGTTTTATTTTACCTTCGCAAATCCGTGGACATTCTGACTAATATTTGTATCACCGAAGAAATAATTTTTAAGCATCTCTGTAACAGCGTCGAGTTTTTCAGAATCCTTCGAGTGATAACGAAACATTAAAGGAAAAAGCGCTTTGTAGTTCATATCAAGCTCGTGTAATAAAGCTGCCCCATCTGCTCGAAAGTATGCAACTGTAACGATAGAAAACCCATGGAATATAATATTCGAATAAGTACATGTATGCAGATAGTAAGTCAGTTATATAATATGTAGCCAGGACCTAGGTATGATCAATTTATACGTACGTAATGCCATCATGCCACCTTCGTTTGAATTTATACCTATAATCCAAGGTATATCAGACTTTCGTTCGAGTAATTTCTTCGGTTCGTCGACTAGAAAAGCTCCGGGAACTTTTTCATTTTCTATCACCGGACCCCAAGGAAATGCAGGTATCAAAACGCCAGAAGTCTGAAAATTATATTTATTTCAGCTAAATAAGTAGGCCTATCTGGAAAAGTATACCTAATCAATTTCAATTTAATCGGCACGATTACCCGTTCACCTACTTACAAAAAGTTTGGTATTATAAGCAACTAGATTTTCGCCTGGAACATTTTTTAAGCATTTCAAAAGTTCTTCCGATGTTTTTATTTCGTCTCCGTGGCACCCGACCATAGAACCGAATTTCCAAGCGTTTAATCTCGCTTTACCAGGTTTCTCCAAGTCAAATGGATGCCCACTTTGAGATATAATACGATGAAATAAGCCTAAAACAGTATGAAAAAAATCACCTATACTGGGTGTTTCACATTAACCTCCCTTTCCTTATACCAGTGATAGGTCAATTCATGAAGCGTTCATGTATAATGGTTAGCATACCCAAGAAATCAAAAGGAACGAGGTATGCTTTTTTTTTTATTTCATTTTGGCCCAAATTTGCGGCTCAATTTGAAAATTAATAGTAAAAAGATGAATAATGATGAAAATTTGCTGTTTGTTCTAGTGTGTGTGGTATAAAAATGAAGAGTGGAGATGAAGTGGTTCGTAAAATATGACAAAATAAATACAAAAAAAAAGACTAAAAATTTGTAACTTTTTTAGTTTTTTGTGAATAATATCGGCTCAGATTGGCGGCGCATTAGATATATATGAATGGGGATGACCTGAGTTCAAAATTCAGCTATACCCAAATTTTGAGGAGGGGGTTTTGAGGGGCCAAAAACGCAAAAATTGTTCTTTTTTGAGTCAATTGATAGAGAATCTAATTTTGTACCATATATCCAAAATCAGTTTCCTAGATCAATTAGCAGGGGGGATATGAGAGGTTTCCCCCTTTTTAACCTTCGAAGAGCTAGCTATAGACCCGGAATATGTCTTATGAGGTCTCGACTTTTCAGCACATTGCATCCCCTCCCAGACCCCAAAAATGTGCGCATAATAGCTTTTTTAAATTTAGTCTGATTTTCTATGTCATATTGTCAATGAAAACTAAGCTATTACAGTCTACCGATCAACGGCGCATTAAGGGGGGGGGGCTATCAACAAAATCCATTTTTGGGGTTCTAGAAAACCAGTAAGACGATTTTTAGTCATGTCAGATACCTATTCTTATTTTTTTAGCTTTTCTTGCCCGAACATTAAAATCATTTACTCCAAGTCAATTAAAAAGGCAAATATGGGGGTTTTCCTTCTTTTTTACCTTGAAAAAGAGCTGTCCCTCCCCTATCTCCTCACCAAATTGAGCTAGAAAGTTTAAATTTGGTATGTACATTTAGCTGGGACGACCCTAGATATGCCTTTTGGAGGTTTCGACTTTTTAGCTTCATTGCACACTCTCACAGCCTCAAAAAAGTAGTTTTTTTGCAGGTTTTTCTTTTTTTTTAAGTTTTTTGAGTTTATTCCTCGAATTACTACCCTCCAAATTGAGCTAAGAACTTGAAATTATGTATGTACATTAAGTAGGGACTCTAGATGTGCCTTTTGGGGGTCCCGACTTTTCATCCTCATTTCATCCCTATAAAGCCCCAAATATTTGGGTTTTTGGTTGGTTTTTCTAATTTTTAAAATTAGTTCCTCGCATAATTCCCCTCCAAATTGGGATAGGGAGTTGAAATTAGGTATGTCTTGTCTGTAGAGACCCTTGATGTACCTTTTGGGGGTTTCGACTTTTTAGTCCCATTGAACGTTTTCCATCCACAATGCTGATAAGAAATTTTTCAATTCTAATGATTGTAATATGTCACGAAAATCAAGCTGAAAAGGCATCACTTACCATGTTTTTTTTTGTATTTATTTTGTTATATTTTACGAACCACTTCACCCCCACTCCTGATTTTTATACCAAACATACTCCAAAGTATATGATGTGGTTTATAGCAAACAGCGAATTTTTATCATTTATAATTTTTTTTCTATGCATTTTCAAAGTGAGCCGCAGGTTTGGGCAAAAATGAAATTTTAAAAATTGCATAACTTAGTCCCTTCAATTTTTGGGTATGTCAACCGTTATACATCAAAAATCTCATGAGTTCATCTATTACTGGTAAGGGGAGGAAGATTAATGCGAAACAGCCAGCCCAAGTACCTATGATATAATTATTTATTCACTTACGTACTTCTGATTTAGTAATAATTTCTGACAAATCAACAATTTAAATTTGGCTAATTTTGAAATTTATGGTTTCTTAATACCCAATTTATTAATGTTGATAATTTTTACAACTTATCATTTTCGTAATTCTACCTACACCTTGTGAATTTTTTGCTCATACATAAAAGATAGTTCTATACCAAAACAAAGACGTAGAAGCTCATAAATCAGAAATTTGTATACCATCACGCAAATACCCCTTCTTTTGTTTTTTTTCATACATATAACCAGTTCCCGACGATACCTTTGGCTAAAGGAGAAAGCAATGTCATAGAGGTACTAATAGCTCCTGAGCTGCCTCCAAATATAGTCACTCTATTTTTATCTCCTCCAAAATCGTCGATATAATTTTGCACCCATCGAAGCACCGCTACTCCATCTTTCAATCCATAGTTTCCGGGTATAATTTCATCTTCGGTGCTGAGAAAACCTATGCAACATCGGAGTCATTAAGCATTATCATTTTATAAAATTGCTAATAAAGTAAGAGAAGATGTGCCGTGCCGTACCTACCTAGACTACCCAAACGATAATGAAAAGTAATCAATATGACGTCTTTATCCATAAAATAATGAGGTCCGTATCTGTGCGGCAGAGCATTATCGTACATAAACTGACCACCGTATGTGAATACCATTACCGGTAATAATGTCTCGTTAGTAACCTATTGAAATTTAAAAATAGCATTGTTTAAAATTACGACTACCTATACCTTAGCATTTTCTATTTTAATTTCGCTCGCGTAATCTTCTATAATTCGCACCTTCGGTGTGTAAACGTTCAAATAAAGGCAATCCTCTTCGCCAAGAATTTCTCCTTGAAAAGAATGTAAACAAGCTGGAGGTAAAATGGTAGCATCTCTTATACCTTTCCATGGTTTAGCCTCAACTGGACTCTCGAATAATCAAAATCAACGACCAAGTGGTTAGGTAAAGTACACCATGTGCATTCTTCACCGCATAGTGCATCTCAATTAACAACGTATAAAATAGGTACATAATATCTCTTACTTTGAATCGAAGTTCTCCCACCGGTGGTTCTGCAAAAGGAATACCGTAAAACGAATGAAACGAACGACCTGCTCGGCTCTTTTCAATTCCTCCTTTTAAAACACCTTGTTTCGTCGTTAAAATAACTGCACTTACAACGTTTATAAATAATATTCGTACGTAAATGTCGATCAAAGAGATGCATTGTGAATGTACATGTACGCGCAACATGATTCAAGTAAATAGTCAAGTACAATTTGAAGAAAAAAAACTTTAGAATCTGTAAAAAAAAAAAAAAAAAAAAAAAAAAAATTTAAAAATTGTGAAAAAAAAAAAAAAAAAAAAAAAAAAAAGTCTATCGTCCTAATCACAAATATATACCGGCATTCGGTGGGTA
This sequence comes from Ferrisia virgata, assembly GCA_900060175.1. NCBI lineage: Eukaryota > Metazoa > Arthropoda > Insecta > Hemiptera > Pseudococcidae > Ferrisia > Ferrisia virgata. The sequence continues at coordinate 27,935 of FIZR01022973.1, forward strand.
GGCTTTGAAATTGAAAAAACATGATCGCATTGCATGCTTAATATCTGGCTGGGTAAGTAACTATATTCTAAAACTGGTTTTCAGGCATTGTGAATCTTTACCCATGGACAGCGTAATGCCATACGCGGGTGTATTAAGGAGCCATGATAACGTAGGTTCTACAAATGATTGTTTATTTCATGCGAGTGAGTGGGTTTTTGCACACTTTAGCAGGTATCAGTCTTGCTCTATATTTGAGTAGAAGTGCACGTCCTGTAGACTATGCTTAAAATCCAGAATTCCGGACACGACTTGCATTCTACAAGATAAAAGGGGCTTTTGTACAGGCCTACTTATTGGCCTAATTTGACTTATATTTCCTTCACAAAAGAGGTTCTATTATTAGGAAAACGTAACGTCAGGAGATGAGTAAAGAGGTGATGAAACTTTCATACATAATTCTTGCAAATTAGTATGCTTTCAAATTTCCACTTTCATTAATATGCCATTATTAGGTATAGGTATTATGTGAAGGGGTATACCATAAATATGGCTTATACTTGCACCTAGTGTACGAAACAATAATATTTCAGTTACTTCAACTTCATTTTTGAATATTATTGCATTAATTTTAAATATTGCTAGAGGTTACTTCATTTTCCAAAGAATTTAGTAATCTTGAATGTTATTAATACTTACTATATAAAAGTAATAATTTATTCTGATTTGTGATATGTATCTCGATGCCTAAAAAACTTTAATTTTTGAACATTTATTTCATCAAACACTCGTGCCATTTACTTCAGATAGTTAAAATGCATAGATGGATTGTTCAATGTTCATTCGTGAAAAATGATTTAAAATTTTACCAAGCTAAAAGAATCTGCTCCGTAGTTACAGAAAATATCTTTCATAAGGTGAAAACATCATCAATTATTTTTTTAAATTATAAAAATTCAAATTTTACTAATTAATTTTACACATGGCTTGATCCATCAAAGGAAAGAAATAATTCAAAAAGTTGGAAAGTGAAACGAACACCCTCGGAAGTTGTCGAGAGCACCCGATACCATTTTGTCGATTGAACGGCCAGGAATTAGTATAAAATACTTAGGTAGGTAGGTACATAATAACGAAGCTCTGAAATACTGTACTTAATACATACCTACACTACCTACCTGTGTAAGTAGTAATCTTACTCAAATAGTTATGATGTAATGTTAGCTTAGTACTTAGCACTAAATGACAGGGTAAAGTATATGGTCGATCGCGAGGCCTTGATATTTATTAACATTTCGCACCAAACTGGTTTTCAATCGGAAGAAATTACGCGTCAATCACACTGATTAAAAAAAAAATCAGATTAAGGTTGGTAAGTAAGCTCGTAAAAAAATCAAATAGATTGTCCGAAATTTCGTAACAAAATACGAACAAATAACCGAACGTTACGTCGTCTACAGAATTCTTTTAAAACGGTAAGTGTCTTTCAAAAGCTTCATTATATGAATCATTTTGTTTTGAATTATTGATGAAAAGCTCGCAATATCTCAGCAGTTTTACTCTCATCTTTTAATAGCATGAACATTGGTTACAGCTTCGTAGTATAGTAGATCTAACGTACTCTGTTCAATAAAAAAGTTTCATAATTTCTTATACTAATGGCAGAGACAGGAATGGAAGAACAACGAAGAACCATGCGACTTTAGAGAACAAGAACAAAAAAAGGAACAACAAAGTTGGGTGATTGAAAAACAAAAGCAATGAAAACAATTTTACCATTTTTGAAGAACAAGAAAAAACCTTAAAAATTCATTTGGATTTGAAAGAACAAGAATAGAAACGAGAACGACTATTTTTTTATTTTTGAATTTCAGCAGATAATTCCTTGGTTTGTTGTAATTTAAGACATCTTTTCTTTTTTTTGTTCCAATCATTAGGAAATCCATTGAAATTTTTTTTTAATCAGTCTCCTACGTCAATTAGGAGGGGAGATATTGTAGTTTTCTCCATTTTTCGTCTTGAAAATAGGCTGTTTCATCAGTACCTCCGCCCCAAATTGGAGTAGGATGTTGAAATTTAGCATGAAGATTTAGTGGAGGTCTTGAATGAAGTTTTCAGTCGGCTCTGATTTTTCATTCCCATTGCATTCCCTCATACCTCTGAAAAATTATTTTTTTTTAAATATATTCCAAATTTGTTGTACGCATATCTTCCCTCCTGATTGAGTGGAGGATGAAATTTGGCATGTACATTTAGAAGAGGTTTTAAATGTGCCTTTTGAGGGAATCAGGTATTCACTTCAATATATACCTACCTATACCCCTTTCACAGAGCAAGAAAAAACAACGCAGGGCACTTCTTTTTTATCATTCGTGAATGGAAAATTCTTCTATGCGCTTTACTTTATGAAATTCAGGCTCAAAAAGCAATGCATTGGAATACTTTGTTATACTGATTTTCTATGTCATATTGTCAATGAAAACCAGGCTATTACAATACATCAACCTACGGTGGATGAGGGTGGAATGTCAACAGGATCCATTTTCAGGTGCTAGAAGACCACTACGACCATTTTTGGCCATATCATATATTTATCTTTATTTTTAATTTTTTTCCCCCGGACACAGAAATCATTTACACTGCTCAATATTGACCAAAACCGTCACAATTCGGTCAACCGGCTCAGTTTGGCTGCGAATTAGATATACATGAGTGGGGATGACCTTGAGTCCAAATTCAGTTACACCAAAATTTGGAGAAGGAGGTTCTGAGGGGCCAAAAACACAAATATTGTTCTTTCTAAGACAAATCATAGAAAATCGGTCAAACGGCCCAGTTTGACAGTGCATTAAATCTTTATGAGTGGGCATAACTTTATGTCGAAATTCAGTCATTCTCAAATTTGAGAGAGCTGGTGCTGAGGGGCCAAAAGCGTAAAAACTCTCCCTTTTTAAGTTTATTGATAGAAAATCAAGTTGTATCACATATCCAAAAATCAACCTGCTAAGTCAATTAAGAGGGGGGATATGGGGGCGGGTTCTTCCTTTTTGACCTTGAAAAAGGGCTCTTCCACACCTATCTCCCCACCAAATTCATCTAGAAAGTTGAAATTTGGTATGCACATTCAGCATTCAGTGGGGGCTTTACATTCACCTTTTGATGATTTCAACTTTTCAGCCTCATTGTACCTCCTCACAGCCCTGAAAATGTGTTTTCCTCATTTTTTGAGTTTGTTCCTCGCATAACTCCGTTGCAATTCAAACCGATTTCAGCTTCGCTTAAATTAGGTTCGTATCACAAACTTGTAAAAATTGACTCAAAAATTAGAAATTCGGAAATATGTTGTCTGTACCCTAATTTTGGGTCACAGAACTCGAATCTTTCATTAGTTTTTATACATCTCGATTTTTTCGGCTCAAAACGCTCAATTGAAAGAGGAATTATCAATTCTGAGGTGAAAAACTTATCAACATTGCATCATATGAAATTAAAAGTTTCATATTAGAAGGTGAATACTTTGGATAAAGCATCATAAAAATCATCGTTTTTTATTTTTAACATTACTGTGAAGAAATTATAAGCACCAACATTATTTACTTCTAAAAATATCATATACAGTTCGGTATACCTATACTTTCACGATTGAATAAATTTTTCATTAAAATTTCAATAAGTACTTCTTCAAAACATTCATCTGTCTATGAATTCTTATCCAACCTCAGTTTTTTTTAATTTTATCATTTATGTTACAGAAACATAATTTTTTCAAACTCCAAGCTATCTGTTTTACAATATAAAGTACTAA
>FIZR01022974.1:0-15141 GCA_900060175.1 Ferrisia virgata
TTTTTTTTTTTTTTTTTTTTTTTTTTTTTTTTTTTTTTTTTTTTTTTTATAATTTAGTGTACTGTTGGCCATCTATGTATGTAGATGTTTAGGTGGAGTCGTATCTTCGCCTGTTTTCCTTCGTCTTGTTTTAATGTCACGGGCGTATCTTGTCGACTGTTGCTCATCGAGAGAATTTTTTAATACGTACTTTGTATGTGTAAATAGGGTGGTAGCGAGGGGGCATGGTAGGTTATTTTGACGCCGCCAGCGCCATACCCACGCTATAACGTAACAACTACGCCGAAAGAAATAACTTATCTTGTAAATTACATTCGTCTACATAGTCTACGTGAGTGAGATAATGCTATTACCCCGAACACTGCTCGCCCTTTTCCCACCTATCGAACGGTAATTAATACTTGGCCACCGAGCCGCAGACAAAGACACCGCGCACAGATAACAGTCGTCGGTGCTAATTACTATATAATGTAGCTAACTACCTACCTACATACATACATAGGTATAGGTACATATGTAAGTGTGCATCGATCAAAATACCAGTACAAATCTCATACGAGATCTGGCTGACAGAAAAAATTCATTTCACGTGCATAAAAGTACCCATGAAAATTGTACGATACGAATCATGTTATCATGTTGTAGTGTAAGTACATCTCTCGCTGGCTGACGATCTGTTGAAAAGAATTCCATCCATAAACGAGGCTCGTGCCATCGTCCGCGGCCAGCCTCCTCCGCACCTTCTCTCATCTTTAATCTAATTTGTTTGATGCTTCGGTCGGTCTAGGGTATCGTATTCGTAGACGTATACTAGAGAGATACGCTTCATATAATACTTACTATCTCATATAACATAATATATTGTATGTATTGGTACGCGCGTGTGTGTGTATGTATTAAAAGTGATAAATGTTTAATATTAGTATAGTAATTTCGGTACGTACGAGATGTACGAATAGTTAAACGAGCGAGCGTGATAAGATGCGGGCTCTTAAAAAAATGTATCTGACCGCGAATGCTGTGTATAAGATATTAATTTTACACTACTACCACGACACATCTTTACATCGAATTATTAATTTCTCAATATACGATCGATGGGAGAGTGTACATATATGCATGTACGAATTATACGAGTTTATTTTAATTTCACACAGACAGATAGACAGACAGACAGACGACGCACGCAGTATTATGCTAATATATATATTATGTAGTAAGAGGAGAGTGGGAGGGGGGAAATTCACTCAGTTCAATGTCATTATGTATACGATATGAAAAAAAAAAAAAAAACTGGCGCACAACATGTCTCACAACTTTTAATCGACTAGAATTAAGTACCGAGGGCATTAGCTTGTTAAGGAGATTTTTGACCTATGGAAAATATACAAGTAATAGGTGCGAGTATATCGACGTTGTCGTTATCGTTGTCGTTGTCGTTGTCGTCGTCATTGTCGCTGTGTGCATTAAATTTTCAATTATACCAACGTACGAGTAAATTTCAATTTTTTTTTTTTTTCATCCGTATAAGAACTACTGCAGAGATGATCCAGTATTGATAATCTTAGTTTCTAAGTTATAATATACATCTTGGGTGTGTGTTAGATTACTTCAACCGCGTGAGTTTTTGAAAACCGCAAAAAAAAGTAATTAATTATTCCGACAGTTTTTTCATCGTTTTTATTTTTTCTTTTAACTTGGAAGTTCCATAAAAAATATTCCTATTTTAAAGATCTGTTCTACGGCACATGTTTTAATCTGATTTCTCAGGTTGGGAAAGATTTTAGCCATTAAATAGCATAACAACCTTGAATTAGTAGGAGGGAGGAGAGAGATAAAGAGAGAGAGAGATGTAGACCATTTCGATAGCATTTGAAATTTTTTTGTTCTGGTCGATTTTAGTCACTGGAATAGAAGAGCTTCTACCGATCGCAGAAGAATCTTGAATTTAAGATATGCAAATGACACTACTTTAGTTGCAGCTGACGAAGAGGAGCTGGTGGAGTTAATCAATTGAGTGGAACCAGTGAGTGAAGAACTGGGACTACATTGGTCTGGCTGTCTTTCAGAGTCTGGTGTCCTGAAAGTATACCTGAATAGGTCAACATCTTTGTTTACTTGGACTCGACTACACAGAGACCAGTGGTGGATCTTCGGTTGAGTGTTCTAGGAGATGGGGAACAGGCTGATCAGAACCCTTGTGTTTTTTGTTATTTTTTACACGGCACAAACATGAACATTGCTGTCAGATGACAAAAGAAGAATAGATGCCTTCGAGATGCTGGTCTGCAGAAGAGTTCGGAAGAACCCATGGACATCGCAAAGGACAAACAAGCCAATCGTAGAAGAACTGAAGGAGCCAAGTAAGGTTGAACGTTGTATATGAGAAGTACATCATTAGATATTTCGGATTCATGGCCAGAACGAGGAGATTCCATACATGGATATTATCTTTGGCAAGGTACTTGGTTCAAGAGGAAGAGGAAGATCTCCTGTCAGATTAGACAACACAGTCGATGTGGCAGTGAAGAAGGCCTTAGAAAGGCGCACTTTGTTGGCAGCAGTGAATGTTACTCTCGATTGATTGATTTTGCCCAGAATGACTGAGAATTGTGCAAATTGAGCTGTAGTAGGGTAGTGGTATGAGTAAGAATGGACTTGGTTGAAAATCTGGATGTTTACAAAACTGGATCAGAAGATGGGAGAGGGTTGAAAGTGGTAGGAGGAAAGGGCATATTTTAAAATAAACAATCTGTTGAAAACCACCTTTTTTAGAGCTGTAAATGGTGCCGAAGAGTTGAAACATCCTCTTGAATGGGGCACATTTAGAATGACTACAACGTTTACAATTCAACGTGTCAAATTTCAATCCCCTAATCCATTTTAAGGGCAGATAAGAGCTGCCCCTCTCGTACAATAAGGCTAAGAAGTCGAAACTCCAAAAATCTACTTTGAAAATTTCAGCCTTATAACTGAATTTGCTGAGTGGGCATTTATACGTGGAACCTATTTCATTCAAGGTCGCAAAATGTGGAAATTTTATCTTCTATTTTAATTTTTATACGAGGCTGATTTTTGGATATGTTGTACAACTTTAGATTCTCTATTGATTGCCCTGAAGACTAATTATTTTTACGATTTTTGCCTCTGAGGGCTCTCTCTCAAAATTTTGAAAATGACAGAATTTTGACCAAATGTCGTCCTCACTCATAGGCAGTAACCTAACAACGGTCGGGGGGGGGGGGGGGGGGTCAAGGAAATTTTTTGGGGGGGGGGGGGGGGGGGGGGTTCACTGAAATTTATTTTAGAAAGTCAGAAATATATAGAGGAAAAATGTTGAGGGTCGAAGTCAAAAAATGAGTATTCTGACAAATTTCTAAGCTTTAAAAGCTGAATTTTTTGTTTTTTTTGCGTATTAAAATGAATTTTTGCGTAAAAAATCGCTCCACCGAGGCAGGGGGGACGGTTAAACTCTGAACAAAACCCGCTCCCCTCACCGCCAAGTAAATGATTCTAGCCCAGTACGAGAAGAGTTGAAAATTAATGGAAATATCTGACATGCCTGAAACTGCATCAATTCTGGAAGGCTCGTACTGGAAAAGTGAATTTCTTCCATGGTCGAAATATGATGAAAAATGATTTTGCCCTTTTTTAATCACCGTAAAAAACTCAAGTTAGAAGCGTAGATTTAATACAAAAGTATTTCAAGAGGCTCGAAATTTTCACGGTCGTGATTTATCTCTAAATCTCACAAATAGAGATGAAATTTTGCAGAAAGATAAAATTGACCTAGGTTCGTATTTGAGATTTTAACTGCCAACTCGTGAACCACATTTTTTCATATTTGTCGTTTTTAGTCAATATCTTATCAAAAATCAAGCTGCAAAAGTACTTTTTCAAAAATAACAGCAGGCGAGAATTCAAATTATGTACTCTTCCATGCGCTAAAATGATTAAATTGACGTCCTTCTTTCCCTCCATCTAGGTTAACATTTTCATCGAGCATTTTTTCTCGGAAGATATTCAACAGCAAAATTTAAAACACCCGTTCGTCGTATCATTTGATCATTTTAATCGCGTTTCAATTTTTAATGGTCAAAAATTCTGAGAATAATTAATTAGTCTTTCATCTTTAATTTATGAGCGCTTAGTATAAGATGATATGAACTACGTAGATATGAGAAACGTCGAATATGTTTGGCTAAATTTTTTTTTTTGCATGTGCCAGGATTGCCAGGATTTTGAGGACCCTTATTGTCTATTTTTCTTTCATTGTAAAAAAATGTCTACACTGCTGACTGCTTATGAAAAAATACATCTATGATAGATAAGATAATAAAATCAAAAATATCTACCCGGAAGCTTTCTGAACGATTTCAAGGTTTAGAGATAACTCCCCCTCCCCCCCCCCCTCTTGACAAAATTATTATAGACTCGTTAACAAAATCGTCAGCTAGTCGCTAGCCATTTTTTTGGTTAAAAATCAGCCGACTAATAGCTGTGGTGAGTTACAAGCGACAAGCGAGTCTCTAATGGCTGCTGAAATTATCAACATGCAACTATAAATGAAGTTGTTAGTTGTTAGTTGAGCAACCACTGGAGACTCGCTTGTTGTTCGCAACTCACCATAGCTATTAATCGACCAATTTTTAACCAAAAAAAAAATCAGCTAGTGACTAGCTGACGATTTTGTTAACGCTTCTATAGGAATTTTGTCAATAGGGCCTCAACTACTTTAACACTTTCACTCTGCACTTTGTTGTTGAAAAATTCTGATTTAGAACACTGTACATTATTTTTATTTTAAAGTTTTTTGAAAAATATCTATGAATTAAGAAAAATCAATAACAAGTTCAGGAGAGTCATCAATACCAAAGTGAAAATGTGCTCTGTATCTATAAAGAAAACCTTACTTTGTTAGTAATTTTATCAATATTCAGGTTTATATAACACACAATATGATATAGAATCTTGGTGAATAACATACACGATCAATGTTCAAACTCTTATAAAACACAGCAGCACTATGGAATCTTTGATGTACACGAGGATACTGTCCACTATCTAAAAACCAACTGTTGAAAAAACTGCATTAAAAACGTAAGTCATACATGTGACTTGCGAGTTGTCAGTCACGTAAGTGTTGAGTCGTCAGTCGTTTATTCCATGTTTGTAATGCGAGTGTATAGGTTAATAGATAGGTATACATGTATTTGTAGTAGTAATTGAATAAGGTATCGAATACTATTGAATCGTTAGTTGTTCAAGTGCTGTAGGTAGTTGTCAGGATTTTGACTGCATACGAACGATTTTTTTTTTTGCAGTCAAATGTTGCTTAGGAAACAGATGACTATGAAAATCTTCAGTTGTTTGGACGACTGAAGACAAGCTAAATATAATTTAAATGTGACGAAGACCTGAAGAAAAGTTTTAAAATTGAGCGAATTGTATCTCATGGATATCGACAAAAATGAACTGATGAATGAAATTCAATCATTCAAAGATATAGTTATGGAAATCGAAAAAAATTTTAAATCTAATTCTGTGTATTTGATCGACTGGAGATTTTGTAAAGAAAATTGAATCGTTTGTTGAACGAAAAAATGGATGGTTGCTAACGAACCTGACGACTTCTCCATTAATTTGGCCAATAGGGAGCCTCTATTGAGAAAAAATTTTCATCCCATCTGACACTATAGTTTGCCAAAATGTAACAAAAGTGAGGTTTCTTTTTATAATTTTCAGTCGCTCGTTTCCACTTTAGCAACATTAAAAATTTTGTAGCTCTGCACACAAACCCTACATATTTACCATTACTTCGCCTCCCATCATCACAATTATCAAATTTCTATACAGCGTTTAACCTTCTATTGGCATTTCCTATCGCTTTCTATCGTGAGAAAAAAAATTATAACCCTTTTGAAGCACTAAAAAAAAAAAAAAGTGAACCAGCAAAGCTATACGTACTACGTATTTCAAAAATAACCAATCACGCTGGCGTTATTCGGATGAAAAAAAAAAAAAAAAAGGTTAATTAGCATAACTGACGGACAGGATATCCGTCGTCAAAAAGGCGGAAACATAAAACCATGCAACATACGCGTTTCGTCTCCGCTCCAAAGTCGATTTCAGGCTATATCAGGTGCTTTACCAAACCCATACCTCTCCAATGTCAGTCTTGTAATGTACATATAATGGTACAGATATTCACACGTATACAAACTGCACAGCTACAAGAGTAGTATACAAGTGTACGTAATGTATATCGTACCGTAGCCGAATTTAATGAATGATTATTCACGCGTACAAAAATGTTCAAATCATTATGTATGCACTGTATGGCTTTTGTTTGAACGCTCGTACGAGTCTGGCGTGTGTTTACGTTGTGTATACGTAAAATTTTATACGTTTGAAAAAAAAAAAAAAAAACAAAAAAAACAAGGGACACGAGATAATGTCATTTTATCGTATCATCGTTCAACACATGTACCTCTCTCTCTGCTACCATGCAGAATATTACACGTAATCTAATCTATGCACTGGCAGTGTTACTGTACATGTAAAAAAGTCTGAATAAACTGTCCACAAGGCGCGAATCCTCACATCCGCGTTGATATCGACATAAGAGAATGAAGAGAGTGAGAGAGAGTGAGAGAGAGAGAGTGAGAGAGAGAGAGAGAGAGAGAGAGAGAGAGAGAGAGACTACGGGGGGATTTATTTATTATGTACACAGAGAGAGAGTGAGAGAGAGAGAGAGAGAGAGAGAGAGAGAGAGAGAGACTACGTTGGGATTTATTTATTATGTACACAGTAGTAGATACACACATGTCGATGTACATACACTGTCCACTCTGTTAATTTCCTACTCTTTTGTACCACGATTAAATCCTCGTACAGGGTAATACGATTGACGACGATGGTCAACCATCGTATACAATGGCTAGCTAATTAGAATACCTGTAATGCGATGCTCGTTGCCTACCAACACCACAAACCACCTCACCTATCGGAGGAGTACTCAACGATGTAAGAATTATGTAAATGGATATCCATCAAATGTGCCTTCCACAGCAGTACCTTGGGGGTCTACACTCCGTACCTATATTTATTCGGCAATGTACCTATTCTACGTGTTTACATTATTTTATTTTACATTCGGTTTTAATCGCCACACCGAACCGAACTACCGACCAACTTATCCGCGCGTTCTCAAATTATCGAGCTTTGGTTTTAAAAATGTACTGTACATTTTCTCAACCATGGACACGTAACCAAGCGATACAAGGTTTATAGAAGGTGAAGCCGCCGCGATGAGACGCGACGCTTCATCAAAAAAACATCACAGTACCTACGATAATAATTATTAGCTATACACCAGCTACCTAAATTCCCACGCTTGACGCACCGCTTACGTTTTTTGCACACCCTTCTTACTCTACACCTAATCAGGAAGGCGTAGATAATAAGGCTCAGACGTGTTTTCGTTTCGTTATCTTTTTCGTACGTAGTAGTAGGTAGATTATGATTGTGTAGTTGAAAACTGTAATGATTTTTATTTTTTTCATTTTTCAAAACCTTGTCCTATTCTTCTAATTTTTTTTTTTTTCTTCTTCGTTGTCATTCGTGTGAAAATTTTTAATATTATCGGCACAGTTGGTCTGAGCATTGTGAATATTTGATCGAATGCTAGATCTCAAGTACAAAAAATTGAATAAAAATATTAATTTTTTCAAAAAAAAAAAAATCGAAAGTTCCACAAAAAAAGTTTTATAGCAAAATATTGAAGATTTGTTTCGTTGAAGACATTGTTTACTCAAAAATTAAATACAAGTTTTTCGAACAAATTGTTTGCTTAGCGTAAAACAAATTTTGTATGCGGTTTTTGATTTTAAAATTTTGTATTTTATGAGTATTAAAAAAAAATCCTCATTCTGAACAAAAAAAAAATATTGATGTTTGATTTTCAAAAATATAAGAAGAAAACATGTACAACAATACTACACAGTCTATGGCTTCCAAGTTCAAATTATATTAGAAAAACTATTATAACTTGTTGAATAATTACGATTCTTGAAAAGTGATTCTCAAGTTGATAAAAGCAAAGTATGGAAATCATCGAAAAATTTACAACAGAAGATCAAAGACCTTACAATGTTTCTCTCGCTGTTTTGAAAAAAGAAAATCATTTGCAGAATGATTGCCAAATTTTTACAGCTTGGGTACCAAATTTTCTCCCGAAAATGTGCTCACATTTTGAAAATGCAAATCACACGAAACTAAATTCTGCAGCTGTAAAATGGAAAACATGTGTAGAACGATCCCCAATTTCTACAGTTCACCTATTTCAAAACAGAATATTCACCCGAATATGTCCTCACATTTTGAAAAATGTAAATCACACATGAAATTTTGCAGTTGTGAAATACCGTATGTTGAAGTTATCTAAAATCAGCGATGAATTTTAAAATGCATATGGATTTCATAACAATCTCCATAAATCACAAGTTGTCATATTAACTGAAAACTTTTGGGGAGTTATCTAAACGTTAAAATGAATCATGACCAATCCCCAATTCTATTAAGGGAAATCAACCCCCCCCCTATAACTCGATCCTGTCCCACATTTCAAAATCACCAAGTCAGGTGAAATTGAACTTTCTAGCTTGAAAAATGTGTAAGTTGCAGTTTTCTAAAATTTACAGTAAATTTTAATTTTTGAATTTTTTTGGTCAATTTTTGCATAACTTGTAAAAATTTCACATTACAGAATTTCAAATTTTAATATGACTTTTGTTTTGGGTACTTTGAATTTTTTGCTGTATCTTGATCGATTGATATTTTTATAAGTGAATTAACATTTTCTTCTTAGGGTTGTTTTTCTTGCAAATGGTGAGAAGTATCTCAATCATTGAGATTTTTTTTGTAAACATTTTTCATCGTACAATTTGTAGTCAATTTTTTCACAGCCAAGTGGTACTCGAATAGTGGTCTCACGAATGATCAATCTACTCTCCGAATTTTTAATTCAAAACCTTCCTCACGTTACACTGTTGGGATTTCGTTGTAAAAAAATTTTCACTCACAATTCGTCCCCAATTATTTATTTAGCTTACAGCATTTCCTTAGTATGCCCAATCTTTGAAATCACATATATAAAAAATTGCTAGTTCGTATTTGCGGAGGTAAAAAGTGATAATACAAGCTGAAACTTACCCTTCGATTTTCAGAGCTCTTTTTCTGCACTGTTGTGGTAGTAACATCCGGGGAGAGCGGTGTAACACCAATACTGCTCGTAGCACTCGAAGCCATTGTCACCATATTTTCCGAGAAAATTTTTCAACACACCATAAATATAGTTTTCAAAATCGAATAAAATTACAGATAAACAAACGAGGAAAAAAAATCTAAACAGTCGAATTAACAATAAATTTCTACGAAACTTGGTGAAAAAATTCAAAAATCACGCACAAAAATTCGATAAAAAAAATTCCAAATTATATCGTTCGAAGCGAATACTTTGGAAAAAAAACTGTAACAAACTTCGTATGTCAGGAACAAAAAAAAAAAACAAAAACAAAAAAAGTTGATCGATCGATATTATTATTATTATGTTTCGTGTATGAAAAGAACAAAAATGTAAATGCACACAGGTCGAGCAATAACGTCGCCGATACACCGTCGAATCTCGATAACTAAACCAGTTCGAGTTCGATTGGAGCGAGCAACGTCTATCACAGATCTCTACTCTTGTTATGTACGTCGTGTTACACACAGCAGCACAATCGCTGCGCAACGTCCCCAACGCGAACGCGTCAACGGTGGGTATTCTGTAATCAACCAGTGTTTAACGAGTCGTGTGTCGGCGCGCGTTCTCAAAAGGCAGTGGGGATAGGACGGGTAGTGCTAGAAAGGGAGTCGGACTAGTCCGTCGCAGGTCGTCGCGTGGTTCAGCAATAACCTTCAGCCTTTGGCTTTCGGCTACATCTTCCATACCGTGGGAACACGAAAAGATCTCCTATTATTCTTAGAAGAGAAGTATCTCTTGGCTCGACCCCCGTCCTACCCGCACCCTTGCTCGACGCCCTCAACGTCGCATCCCAACATTGCTCGCCTACGCTCGCGGTCTCTGTCACGCGCACCCGAGTCATCGTCTCACTTTCCTTGTTTTCTATCTTTCTTTCTTTAATTCGTATTTCTCCTCTTTCTCTCTCCGCTCTCTGCCCCCCTCCCGTTCTTGCCTTCGTCGTCTTTTTTTCTTACGACTACTATTAGTGCTTTATGTACTTACTACTACCAGCAGTACTTCTTCGATCATTATCATAATCTCTCTAACTATACCGGTACTGTATTTTTATGTATACCTATGTACCTTATGTACTTATACTTCTGACACCGTAGGTCGTCTTGCCTTGCCTTGCCTCGCCTAGCCGTGGCTTTAGTTGCCCTCTCACTTGTTCGCTTTTCTCTTTTCTTTTTTTTTACCTTACGTAGATACAGTGTACTACGTAGACGAGTATGAGGTGTGTACATTTCATACCTGCCTATTTTTCACTATCATTCTCTGACTGTCTATCTGTCCGAACAAATGGCAACTTGTATTTTTTTTTTTACATTTAAATTTATTGATTGGTAGCTGGATTGCAGATACATGCAATAGGGTAACTGTGATTTTTTTTTGAATCACAGAGCATTGTTGAAATGTTTCTACCAAAGTTTCAATCCTTTAAATTGATATTAATGCGTGTTCCAACACATTCGAAGTTGAGAAATAAAATAATTTGATGTATAAAAGATCAATAAACAAGGTTTTTTCCTTTTTGCGTACAAAAATAATTTGTTGCCAGGCATAGTCGGTGGCCAGTTGAATTACCTAATGAAAAGTCACTTCATCAACTTTCAGTGCCTTGACGCACGTGTCAATATCAACTCAGTATATTGAATCTTTGAGAGTTAATTTTGGCCAGATTTTTCCAAGTCATATTTTCAAGGAAAACCGAGATCGATGTACAACGGACGGGGCTGGAGGAACAAGGGGAGAGACGTCAGTGTCAACAAAATCTCTTCTAAGATTCTAGAAGACTATTAAGATCATTTTTGGGCTTGTTAGATGTTAAAAAATCAATTGAATTCCTCCTTCATCGCCACCTAAAACTATTTAATCGTTTTTAAACTGATCATATTAGGCTAGTGTGCTTAGATTGGCTGCGGATTGGATATTTCAATGTGAGAATGGCCTTGGGTCAGAGTCCAGGTTGCCTAAAATTTGGGAGAGGAGGTGCCAACATAGAAAAAAATCGCGAAAGTATTCTTTTTCTTCCCCGAACTAATTCATAAAGAATCAAAATTTGTGCAACACACCCTCAATAATAAGCCTCTTATGTCAATTATTATGAAAGATATGAAAAATCTTCCCACAGCTTTGATTGTTTAACCTCTTTGCTATCCTTTATCGTGTCAAAAAAGATGGGTTTTTACCATTTTGTAAGTTTGTCTTGGGCAGAGTCGGAAACTGTTTCAATTTTTGGTTTTGGTTTTTGTACTTTTTGTGAATTATGAAATAAATTGTGCTGGTTTTGTTTGGTAACTATTAATTTTTAAACTTATTTTCTACGTCATATTGAAAATGACAGGCTATTACAGTTTATCGATTCATAGGGGATGTCTTGGAAGATCATCATGACCATTTTTGGTCGTGTTGTAGGTATTCATTTTTAATTTTTTTTTTTTCACGAAGACTAAAATCATTTACTTTGCTTGATTCTGGCCAAAATCACTCTAATTTGGCCAATAGGCTTAGTTGGACGGCGAATCAGATATATATGAGTGGTGACAGAGGTCTACCGAACGGGGGTGTGGGGGCCTCTCACCCCCTTCCCCGGGGCACATCGCTTCGGAAGGCCATTGAATGGGGACAACGTTGGGTCAGAATTCAGTTATGCCTAAATTGGAGAGAGGGTGTTGCGGGGCCAAAACCGCAGAAATTATTCCTTTTAAAGCTAATTAGTGGGAAATTTTGAGTTATACCTAAAAATCAGCCTTCTGGGTCGATTAGGAGGGGGATATGGGGATTATTCCCTTTTTGACACTGAGAAAGAACGGTCCCTCGCAGTTTCTCCTCCAAACTGAGCTGGGAAATGGATATTTAGTATGTAGACTTGAGTCAGTGCCAAAGATGTGCGTTTTGGGGGTTCCAATTTTTCAGACCCATTGCGCCCCCTTACAAGGCCAGGAATGTGATTTTTTAGGCGAATTTCCTTCCCTTCAAATTAATCTGGGATGTTGAAATTAGGTATGTACATTTCGTAGTGACCCTAGACGCGCTTTTTGGGAATCTTAACTTTTCACCCTGATCATATCCCTTTGCAGCCCTGAAATACTGGTTTTTTGTTCGGTTTTTTCTTATTTTTTGAGTTTGTTCCTCACATAACTCCCATCCGAATTGAGCTAGAAAATTGAAATTTAATTATGTGAATTCAGTTCAAGTCCTGGATGTACCTTTTAGCAGTGTCGACTTTTTGGCATTGCATTTCCCCTACCGTTCACCGTTGATTACGAAAAAACATGATTTTTTAATTCGCTTAATATTTTTTTTAATCGATTTTTTCACTAGTTTTACGTAATTTTCTATTAAATTCTTTATTTTCTTTTGCGTAAGCCTTTAGCATATAATATACCCATTAATTTTAGACATTGGTGTTGATTTACTAAGGTTAAAATCTACTGTACTAGTTGAATGAAAATGTTTAGCTTTTTGACCCAAATTGAGCCCCAAAAATGGATGTTCCGGTTTCGAAATTTTGTAAAATGCATCCAAATGGACATGGATTTAGTCTATGATTTTTTTTTAAATGTGCTGTTTTAGCATCTTAAAACTATTAAGCTCCGAGAGAGTTTTGGAGCTTCACGAATCGATAATGATGTTCGAAATTTTGTAAATTTTGGTTTTTAAACCTCTCCTTGGGAACCTCAATCGATTTCCGAGAATTTCGATTGAATTCAAAGCTAAACAGCCAGTAATGAAAGAAGATGAAAAATTAGGAATTTGAATGGGTTCCTATGTTGGAGCATATAAACCAGAGGAAAATTATTCGTATTTGAAAAGTCAACAGGAAACCAATAAAAATCACATACCTATCAGCCTTATTGACTGGAAACTTGTATTATTATTACTGAAATACAGGTATATGCGTTTGAATATACGTTTGTACGCATATAATAAGACCAAGGTGGACTTGGAACTTGAGAAAGCATTCAATTTGGCCGGATGTTCATTTATGCTATAGAAGGAAGTAAAACATTGGTGTAGTCCACTAAAGAAAGAATGAATTGTCTACTCGTAATCCATTCGGCTCCAATGAACTTTGAGCAGTCAGTGATCATTTGTGGTTTATTTTTGATGTAAAAGAATTCTGGATGAGGTAGTAGACGAGTAGAAAAATATAACAAAAGCGAGTAAGCCAACTTCCTCGAAACCAGCTTTTGTAAACTACTTCTGCGTGCTTTCTAAAAATTACTCTATTTATGAAAAATTCGACGCCCAAAAAAAGTCATCATACAGCCGATCTTTTTTAGTTTGCTTTTCAAGTAGGTAGTCTCTTTCTGATTCTCATTTTAATATATTACAAGAATGATGATACCCGTGTGGTGGTCTCGAACACGTATACTTATCTTTATTTGTCTATTGGAAAGTTGTCGTGTCCAGGGTATTTTTTTTTTTGTTTTGTTTTGTAAATCGTACGCTTATGTAGTTTTTTCGTTGTCGTCATCGTTAGGCTTGGTCGTCGGTGTTGTTCTAGAAGAGAGATTATAGTTCAACGTGTATTTCCCATTTATCCTTCATCTCTTTCTAGTCTGTAGTTGTGTACTGTACTGTGCTGGTGCTGGTATGCATGTGCCTCTAGATGTCATGCAGTTTTTTCCAATACCTTTCCTACATGCTGCGTAGTACGTGCGCATCATGATCAATAGTTCCATATTAATACCAGATTAGACGGAATTATTTATCGTTTAGATGTAGTAGGTGTTCAGGAAGACGATAGCAATGAGTAATTGCGCGTGCTTTCCTATCACATACGTACCCATACCAACCCAATACTATAATAAGTGCTTACTCGATGTTTATTGCTCACGTACGAATAGGGCATAGATCTAAAGAATTGCGTAATCAGCACTGTTCTCGAAGAGGAAATTATATTTTTGTATAGATCGATTGCGTACACATTTACATATATATGTAGGTACTTGATATGCATGTAAGGGAAATATACATAGCGTAAGTAGCGAATGTACTTACGTATGAGTTGGTGAGGGGAAAAAAACCTCAAATTTTTCGGGCTATCTAACACTTTGCGTACCAATTGTAACGAAATGACGAACCCTCGTTGTTGCTATTTCCTAAAATTTTCACCCTAGCTTTACTTACTGATGCGTGGTATTATTTTCACCAATGATGGAATGATATAAATAGACTCAAGGGCCTGTGATAATGTTAAAATTGCCCAAGGAGCCCACAGCGACCCTATTGAAAATTTCACATCAGTGCGTTGCCAATTTCACGTTCGAAATGAGGAAATTCAGAGATTTTTAAAGAGAATTTTTTTAAAGGTTTGAAATTACATTTTCAATGTCATTTTTAAACCCTTCCTTGGCTAACTTGATCTGTTGAAAGTTGACCTTGACCCTGGTTGATTTTATGATTTCAAGTTGAAATGTTGACGAAAATTAGTCAAACTTGACCCTAGTTGATCTTATGATTTTAAGTTGAAATGTTGAAGGAAAATAATTGATTTTGATCCTGGTTGATTTTATGATTTTAAACTGAAATGTTGAGGAAAATTAGTTGGCCTCGACCCAAGTTGATTTTATAATTTAAGTTGAAATGTTGAGAAAAATAGGTGATTTTGATCCTGGTTGATTTCATGATTTTAAATTGAAATTTTGAGGAAAATTAGTTGACCTTGACCCAAGTTGATTTTATGATTTTAAGTTGAAATGTTGAGAAAAATAAGTGATTTTGATCCTGGTTGATTTTCTGATTTCAAGTTGAAATGTTGACGAAAATTAGTCAAACTTGACCCTAGTTGATCTTATGATTTTAAGTTGAAATGTTGAGAAAAATAAGTGATTTTGATCCTGGTTGAT
>FIZR01022976.1:0-38506 GCA_900060175.1 Ferrisia virgata
CCCCCCGTAATACCCTGATTTTCATTGACAATATGAGATAGAAAATCATGCTGAAAAACGATCAAAAACTTACTTTTTTGGAGCTGTGAGTGAGAGTATGGGCCAGAAAAGTACAAACCCGCAAAAAGCATATCTAGAACCTCTACAAAATGTACATGCCAAATTTTAACCACTAACCCTAATTTGGAGCAGAGATATGCGAGGAACAACCTTTTTCTAAGAGCAAAATGAGAAAAAAACCCTCATTTCCTCCCTCCTAATTGACATAGGAAGCTGATTTTTGGGTACAGAATGCAACTTTCGATTCTCAATCGATTGGTTTGAAAACGAACACTTTTTGAAATTTTAGCCCCCAAGCAACCTCTCTCCAGAATTTGGTTATAACTGATTTTTGACCCAAGGTCATCCCAACTTAAAAGTATCAAATCCACCGCCAATTCAAGACTGCTGCCCAAATTTGACCGATTTTTGTCGGTATCGAGCTGAGAAAATGATTTTTAGTTTTGGGAGAAAAATTAAACAAAAATATATATATATATAACATCTAACGTTGGCAGAAATGGTCCCAATGGTCTTCTAGGACACCAAAATGGATTTCGTTGGGGCTCTTCCTCCATCCGCCTTAAGTCGATAATTCGTAATAGTCTGGTTTTCATTGACCAATATGATAAGGAAAATCAGACCAAAAAAAATGTGGTCAGTAGCTAGTATGGAATTCTTCGAATTATTTTTTAAGCAATAATTTTTCCTTTACAGTGAATTCTTGATCAAGCACGATTGGCAGCATTGGCACATCTAATGGTTTCATTATAATGGAAATGTCAAGTTAAAAATACACAATATTCATACTCTAGAATTTTATCTATTGAAGCTTTAAAAAAAAAAAGAGACAAATAATATGCACAGCTGTGAGAGGATTACTGAAATATTTTGTCCAGAGTTACTCATGACTTCTCCGTTTGGAGCGCTGTTCACTAATTCCTGTTCAACTTGTTCGCAATTCTGATTGGTCAAGATCTCAGACATGAATTTTTTTCAGATTTTTATCTAGAGAGAGAATAACTTCGGACTAATGAGAATGACCGTCGAGCCAGAATTAGTGAACAGCGCCTCTACAAACTCTAAATCGTAATCCCTTTACCCTTGGAGGAGAAGATTTCCATATTTGTGTTTCAATGTCTACAGTTTCAATAGGGGGGGGGGGGTGGATAAGAAATACTAAGAGAATACCAACTCCAATTTCTATAACATAGTTTAATTTTAAAAATGAGTAAACCCACATCATTCTACATGGTAAAATTTTTGCACATTACAGCTCTAGATTGGAGTCCGGATATAGCCGGAGCGACATTAATGGCTGCGGCTTCCTCATCGCCGGAACTTTTCGTCAACATACTGGCAACTTTTCTAACGAAAAGTGACGTAGGCGTTGGAACCGTACTGGGCACCGGATTATACGCTCTCCTTATAGTTCCTGCTCTTTGTATACTGTTTACTTCAAGTAAGGTAATTCCAAAAATCCTATCGCTCAGACACATTTGTGCTTGCAATTTAATCCGATCGTATAACGTTGAATTAAATACCTCTTTAATTATTTGCATAATGTGTACGTTATGTACTTGATGTCACAGGTGTTAAAAGTCGAATACTGGCCAATTACTCGAGATATTTTGGCATATCTAGTGGCTCTACTCGCGTTAGTGGTGACTTTAGCCGATAAAAAAATCCAGTGGTATGAAGCTGCTATATTAATAACAATTTACTTGCTATATTTGATAGGTATGTGTATGATTTATTAACAGATTTTCTTTTTTGTTTTTTCTCGTCTCGCGTATAAAGTGTTTATCGTTTTTATAAAGCCACGTTTTCGAGTGGATTATCGTATCGCCATGACTGATAAGTATAGGTAAACGATGCTAACGGTGAAGGATTAAAGTATATGCATATAAGGTAGACGTTGAGAGGGAGAGAGTGAGAGAGAGAGAAAAGAAAAAAACAATACCTGCGTGAATCTATTTTAAAATGATTTCGAGTGTTTACGAACTTCTGTCGAAGGCATTTCGGACAAAGGATTGGGTTATTTTTGGTGCAATGTCATTAAGGATGAACATTTCTTGGCAGATGGTTTCAACGTATAAGATTTTAAAATTGGAAAATTTTTTATAAATACTGAAATAAACTGGTGGGATATTACTTAATGATTCGTGCGCCGAAAAATATTTTTCACGATATTAATCGTTCAGTAATATGCAACAAATTGCACAAAAGTTTTTTTTTTTTTTTATATTTATAATCATCTAAAACATTCATTTAGTGACGCTTGGTCACGTTCTCATCCTTCTCTACATTTCTATGGTCTATTTCAACCGACACGTATGTTGTTAGAATTGCATAACAGGTATTTTTAAAGGCACCTAACAGTTTGTATATTTCACAGTATTATACAATAACGATACTCTACGTTTTAAATTCGAATCGTTGATGGCCGCCATACACCGAAAACGTACCGCTGGTAGACTGATCGAGCCAATTTTACCATTATTACAAAAGCCTGGTAAAATTATAACATATATATCCATATTTCGTGTAAATTGTACATCGAAGTGATTTAAGAAAATGTAATATTTTTTAGTTTATTACAGGTCGTATGAAGGTATCGATGAGTGTTGAAGACGTATTTTATGTTTTGGAGGATCATACACCAGGTTGGTACATGTTTCTTATGAGATACCAATGCGAATATTTTATTCATAGAATTAACTAATTAGCTAATTTTGGTAGGAGGCCTAAAAAAAAACCTTCGACTCGAAATTTAACTGCAGAAAAATATGGCTCGGGGGGTTTCATTACTAAAATTGAATAGTTCAGTACAAAAAAAATAGGCATACCGAATTTCTCAAAATTATGATTTTTGTTTCAATAATTGGATTAAAGTGTAATAGAAATGCAGGAAAAATTTGAACATCTCCAAGGTAGTAAGAACAATTGTCGGCCTAACTTTTCCGGAACCTAGAGGGTGGCAGATTAGAGTAGAGGCCACCTATATTCGACCTTGACGTGAAAAATTCCAAATTAAAGACTTTAGAAGGGGTAGGAAGAGGGGATTGCTCTGCCTTAATACCGAAAACCCCCACTTCTAACTGGTGTAAGACTCATTTTTTAAATTTGTCAATTTCCTATCGACTTGAATTTGTTTTTTTTTTAGTCCCTTCCTTCCATCCCCCATTGAAAATTTTGACCAGACGGATTTTCCATTAAGAAGACGAGTGTTTCAAAATTTAACAAATTCAATTCGCTATCAAATCGAATAGACTTCTCAGATTAAAAATAATAATTTAATCGATACGAAGTTGAGTAATAGATTTTAATTTTCGATAGTAAAAAAATCAGACAAAGGTTGCCAAAATTAATTGTAATAGGCTTTTTTAATTGATATTTCTTAATTTAAGGTCAAAAATCATCGAATATTGGGTGAAAATTTTGCAAAAATAGGTTAAACATGCAAAAAATTGGTCAACAATTATAAAAAAATGTTGAAAATAAGGCAAGAATTGACCTGAAGTGTTGATAAATAGTTAAAAACTCATTGAAAATTGGGAAACAATTTTACAAAAAAAAAGAGTTAAAAATGCAGAAAATTGATCAAAAATCACGAAAAGTGGTGGAAAATACGTGAAAATTTACCCATAATATGAAAAAAATCGATAAAAGTCTTAAAAAATTAGGTAGAAATTTGACAAAAATGTTTTTAAAATTTGTGAAAATTGACCTGAAATATGAAGAAAATCGTTAAAATTCATCGAAAATCAGTCACAAATTACGAAAAAATTTTGAAAACAATTTTTTCATACTTAGCTCAATTTTTACATGTTTTTAGCAATTTTTGGTGATTTTTGATCAATTTTCTACACTTTTTCAACACATTTTTATCAAAATTTTCACTTGACTTTTGATGATTTTTCCTGATTTTTGATCAATTTTCTGCATTTTTAACACATTTTTTGTCAAATTTCTACTTTATTTTCTATAATATTTGATCAATTTACAACATCTTTAACACTTTTTTGGCTAATTTTTACCCAATTTCTGATAACTTACAATGATTTTTTTCATATTTCAGATCAATTTTTACATTTTTTTAAACATTTTTTTCAATTTTTGCCAAATTATTTGCGATTTTTAACATTTTTTTATGAAATTTACACCGTGTTTTCATTGATTTTTTTCAATTTTTTTCAATTTTTTTCAATTTTTTTCAATTTTTTTTATTTTTAACCCATTTTGTTAAACTTTGAATCAATTTTTTAACACTTTTCATTTTTTGTGCTTATTTAATTTCAGTTTTTGCACCCTTTTCAACGTCTTTTCGTGATTTTTGATAAATTTTTTGCGTTTTCAATCCATTTTTTATTAGTTTTTTAACCTATTTTTCAATGATTTGTAGCTAATTTTTTCATATTTTAGGCGATTCTCACTTTATTTTAACATTTACCCATGATTTTTGATCAATTCCCTGCATTTTTAACTGATTTTTATCAATTTTCAACACAATTTTCAATGATTTTTACCTATTTTTTTTTCAAATTTTAAAACCGTTTTCACCTACTTCTGATTGCGCGAATGGTGTGTGTGTGTGTGTGGGGGGGGGGGGTAGTTTGAGCTGCAGAACACGAATCAGTTCCTAGTTTTTTCATACAACAATTTCGTAAATAGAAAAGTAACATTTCCAACTTTTAACTTCATGCTTTACTTGGCTCAGCTCATTAGATTCTGTGATCGAAAAAGAATCTTTTTAAATTTTTAAACAACCACTCCTTCCAATTTTCAATAAGGCAATTTTCTCACATTTGTATTTTCTAGATTTAAACCTAAAATGTACCAATTAAAAATTACTAAAATTTTTTTGAAAAACAAAATTTTAATTCGGCATAATTTAGCGCCCGCAAAATTTGGGATATGCAAACCATTCTACGTGAATGTAACTTGAATTGCACTTCTCGTGGCATGAGGGAGCTACCATTGAGATTGAATTGAATACCCTGTATGTATTTTGGATTGAGTTATTACAGCCTGTTGACCAACGGTGGATGAGGGAGGGAAGGGGGTATCAACAAAATCTGTTTTGAGGTCTTAGAAGACAATTAAGGTAATTTTCAGCCATCTTAAGATATTTACGAGTATTTTTATTTTTTTCCCGCCGAACATTGAAATTATTTACTCCGTTTGATACCGACCAAAAGCGCTCCAAGTTGGTCAATTGGCTCAATTTGGTGGCGGCAGTTTTGCTCCATTTTGAGGGAGGGGGTGCGAAGGGGGAAAAGCGTAAAAATAACCCCTTTTTGAGCAAATTGATTGAGAACGAAAACTTGTGTAACATATCCAAAAATCAATCTCCTAAGACAATTAGGAAGAGGAAATATGGGGGTTTTCCCTCTCTTTGACCCTGAAAAAGGGCCGTTCCTCCCCTATCACCCCACTTAATTGAACTAGGATGTTGAAATTTAGTACGTACATTCCATTAGAGCCTTAAAAGTGCCTTTTGAGGGTTGCAATTTTTTAGCTGCATTACACCCCCCCCCCTTATAGCTCAAAAAAACGGAGGTTTGATTGGGTTTTTTCAATTTTTGAGTTTTTTAAGTTTGTTCCTCACATAACTTCCCTCTAAATTGAGCTAGGATGCCTATTTAGCCTCACTACAGCATATTACTGCCCATGTCCCAGAAAAGCACTTTTTTGGACAATTTTTCTGCATATATCTGCTCTCTAAATTGAGGCAGGGGATTGAAATTTGGTCAGGCTCAGAAAGTAACGTACTGTGATGGTTTTTTTCATTATTTTTTACAATTGAAATTCATCACCTTACCTTATGAAAAGATCTTCGAGTTGATGGACTCTTATATGAACTCCTGAAACAAATTAACAGAAAAAATTGCGGTCAATAACGAATATTCTAATATTCGATATAATTATTTGATTTTAGAATTTTACACAATGGCACAATGGCCTACACATCGCAGCTTCTGGGCGAAAATCGAATGGATCCTAATGTGGCCAATCATCACCATCCTACGTATGACCATTCCAACCTTCTGGAATAGCAGGTTTTCATTCCTGTATGTTATTACATTCGCAATGTGCGTAGCCTGGATTGGCGTCTTATGCTACAGTATATCATGGATGATTACGTTAATCGGTAAGTGGAAGTGCCTCCCCACAAACATGCATCGCATACACGAGACAAAAACAATAACAAAAACAAAAAACACACACAAAATTTTCCAGCTAACCAAATACCTAATACAAATATTATTAACCTTGCTTCGCCTTACGTATATAACTTGATCGAAATTTTCAATCAGACTGAATTTTATAAATTATAGTGATTTACATATATATGCACAAGTAATACCTAATACATTTGTATAACCAAAGATTCATACGTCTGTTTTAGGAAATAAACTCTCAATGCCGGAGTCGGTCATGGGCTTGACTCTATTAGCCGCCGGTATGAGTATACCAGAAACTATATCCGGAGTTATTGTCGCTAATCAAGGTTAGTACTGGCACTAGGGATACCTGCATGCGTCGTCGTGTACCTCATTCTATTATTACTTATACGCAGAATTCTTCTTCTCGCGAGTACATTTATTTTTATTTTTTCTCCAATAAATATGCAAAATATGAAACAGGAAGCGGAAGGTGTGAGAAGTAAAATTGTCTGAGGAGTGTTTGAGATGAAACGAGGAGTACCATTATTTTTGATAAAATAATTTTTAGGTAGGTATAGTTTTTTTTCTACGAATTTTTATTACCTGGCTTGGTTGAAAGTTGGAAAAAATTTGAGTTCGAGGTAAAGGTATTTACACAACGACTAACGAATGAAATATTTATCAATTTCATAGATACACGTGAATCATTGCTAGTTAGATTTGGGTGCTTTTTACTGATTAGAATCACAGTAGGGCTTTATCAGACTATTGCTATATGCACACAGTAAGCTAAAAATTTGCGCACGGTATTCTCTTTACATGGTAATCGTATGCAAAATTGAAAAATATTGAGTTGTCTCTTAGAAAAACGCGTGTAATTCGTAGAATTATTTTTATGAAATCGTACGTACTTCTACTTAATATCGATAAATATTTTAGGTATAAACAACACTGAATATCTGAAAAATTTCTTCTTCTGTTGTTTTCAAAACATTGAATTGTGAAATTTTGGCATGAAAATAAGCAATATTTTCAACTTTTATTAAATGATGAAATTGGCAACACTGGCTATGCAAAACTATTCAACTACTTCGACCTAAATCTACAGGCCCTTCAATTGTATTTTTTTGAAAAATAAAAAAACCCAATTTTCGCGATCTGTAATTTTTTAAGCCGGGGGGTAGAGAGCCAATAGTGGTCTCAGATCGAACCGAAAATGTGCTAGGTAGACGCAGAAATTCAAATCACATCTCCATTTTTAGGGGGTGTAAATGACAAAAAATTACATATTTTTTTCGAAAATGATCCTTCTTTGAGCAATCATTTCTCCACCTTTCGTATGGTGGGTTTTCAATTCAAAGTCAACCACCTTCGTGAGTTTGGTCGAAATCCGAGGTATGTTCGAAATCGGTTTGGGGGTCTTGAAAGACCATCAGACATTAAAACAATTTGCTCAGCTTGATGGAAACTAAATTCAACCAAAATTGTGCAGTGGGCTTGAATTGGTGGCTGATTTGATATTTTTGAGTGAGGATAACCATAGGTCAAAATTCAGTCAAAACCAAATTTGGAAGAGGGGGTGCTCAGAAGCAAAAATATTGAAAATCTTTCGATTTCAAAGCAATCGATGAGAAATCAAAAGTTTTATCATACATCCAAAAATCAGAGGACCAAGATATGGTCTTTTGGGGTTCCCACTTTTTGGCCTCATTGCACCCCCTCACGGCTCTAAAAAATGTAAATTTTTGGCCAATTTTTCTCATTTTCCAAGTTTAACTTCGTTTTGAATTCAACCAGGAAGTTAAAATTTGGCATGTAAATTTAATAGAGGTACAAGGTGCGTCTTTTAAGGATTTCGTCTTTTCAGCCCCACAGCAGCACCTCACAGATCCAAAAATATAGTTTTTTGGTAGGTTTTTCTTATTCTTATCCAGATTTTCTATGTCATATTGTCAACGATAACCAGACTATTACGGTTTATCGATGTAGGGCGAATGAGAGAAAGAGGATATCAACAAAATTTGTTTTGGAGCCCTAAGAGACCATTAAAACCATTTTTGGCCATGTCAGACATTTGGTTGTATTTATTTATTTATTTTTCCAGAAACTAAAAATCATTTGCTCAGCTCAATACCGACCAAAATCGATCGAAATTGGGAAATAGGCTTAGATAGACGGTGAATTCGATATTCTGGAGTAGGGTTAATCTGATATCAAAATTAAGTTATTCCCATATTTGGGAGGGGGGCACTGAGGGGTGAAAATCGAAAAAAATATTCTTTTTCGAGCCAAGCGATATACAATTCAAAGTTGCTTAACATATTCAAAAATCAGCTTCCTAAGTCAATTAGAAGAGGAGATATGAACCTTTTTCTTTTTTTTTGACTTAAAAAGAGATCTTTCCTCACCTACCTTTCGTCCAAATTGAGCTATGAAGTTGAAATTTGGTATTACCTTTTGGGAATTTTGACTTTTCGGAACTCCTTGCATCCCTCAACAGCCCCAAAAATGCAGTTTCTTGGTCGGGTTTACTTTTGTGCTGAGTTTGCTCTTCGCATAATTTCCCCAACAAATTTAGCTACACAGTTAAAATTTGGTATGTAGATTTACCATGGGTCCCAGAAGTGCCTGTTGAGGATCTCGTCTTCGCAGCCTCATTACATCCCCCACACTCCCATAATGTAATGTTTTGGTAATTTTCCCCTATTTTTCAAGTTTGTGGCATGCATAACTCGCCTTCAAATTCAGTTAGAAAATTGAAACTTGATATTTAGATTTAGTATAGGTGCAAGATATGCCTTTTTTGGGGTTTCGACTTTTCAGCTTGATTGCATCCCTTCTCAGCCCTGAAAACAAGTTTGTGGCAAGTATAAATTCCCCTCCAAATTTAGCTAGAAGATTAAAATTTGGTATGTAGAGTTAGCAGAGGTCTCACATACGTATTTTGGGAGTTTCATATTTTTTAAAACCATTGCCCTCCCTCACAATCCCAAAAATGTAATTTTTTGGTCGGTTTTTCTTGTTTTAAATATTTATGGCAGGCATAACTCCTGTTCAAATTCAGCTAAAAACAGATCAGTAGCTAGTTGGGTGCTAGTGCGGGCTAAGCATCCCTCGCACTGAGCTGACCATCTCCTGACAAAATCTAATACAACTGTTTTGTACTCAAGCGATTAAAATGTCGTTTTTGGAGTGTTCACTCTTTATGTATCGAAAAATGTTTGCCCTCCTTCTGCTCGGGCTTTATTTTCTCATGACAAGTGTGTAAAACTATAGGGTTTGAGGTTAGGACACCCAATGCGATTTTTTTTCACACTACAGAAAAAAAGTAAATTTCAACAAATAGAGCTTAAAATGCGCTAAAAATGCTCATTTTTGGACCCTTCAGACTCAGAGATTCAGAATTTCACAAGATTTTCACCCTCGCTTTACTTAGGTAGCATATTTTTAAAAATGTTTTTAAAATAGTCGCGCTACCCATTCCCTCTCTTCTCCAAGAGCCAATCATTGTTACGCTACTGCTTGCTTCAATAACTTTCAAAACAATTGAATTACGTGCTGATGTTTTGAAAATTGCTATTTGTCGTTGTTTGTTGATCCT
Source organism: Ferrisia virgata (assembly GCA_900060175.1). NCBI lineage: Eukaryota > Metazoa > Arthropoda > Insecta > Hemiptera > Pseudococcidae > Ferrisia > Ferrisia virgata. The sequence continues at coordinate 9,811 of FIZR01022976.1, forward strand.
AAAAAGAGTGAGCTCTCCTCTCCCCCACTCCACCGTCGATATTCGAGACTATGCTATTTTCGGAGCATCCCCTAGAAACCAGCGAGCATGCCTCACAAACGAGGGCTGGCTACTGGCCTGGCTAGGAACTTGAAATTTGGTATGTAGATTTAGTAGGGATCTTAGATACGCCTTTTGTGGATTTCAGCTATTCACTTCGATACCCACCAGCACCTCCACCTCTGTTCAGAAACGCTATCACAGAGTGCTGCTTTTTACATTTCGTAAATGGGCAATTCGTACGTATTCGTTAGATTATGAAAATCAGGCTCAAAAAGCAACGCATTGCGATGCTTTTTCTTTTTAAAAAAATTATTACACAACGAAAACAAACCCACTGAAAACCGGTTTGAAACGAACTAGTTTTCACTTGAATTTTTTTTTCAAACGAGGGTAAAAAATTTTTCATCATTGCCTATTTTATAATCGAAACGTAATAATTATAGCATGTATGGGTGGAAAAAAGATTAAGGTAAACCACATTCTCACTCAACCAGCACCTTCGTTTTTTTTTTTTTTTTTTTTTTTTAAACCCCATTCTCACTCAACCGGCCCCTTTTTTTTTTTTTTTTTTTTTTGCCTCATTCAACAACGATAAAAACCAGGAACAATTATCTGGAGAAATTAATAAATCGATGAGTTATCGTGCAAAGGGTAAAAGGGTGAGGAGGGCAACCGGCAAGCCACCTGTGTTACTATGATACGCCTCTGTATACTCGTATAGTATACGTAAGAAATTAGTATTTTAAAAGTTACATGGTATCTTTATCGGTAGCCTTGAGTAATTATGTTAGCGTTATGTTCAAGTTCATTAACTTGAGCTAAAAATGGTCATTTGAACTGATAGGTAAAAAGTGTCGCTCCTTCCAGCTAAATATAAACAATGCGTTGTTTATTTTGTTTTTATTTCAGGTCACGAAACGATGGCACTTTGTAATGCTTTTGGCTCGAATACGTTTGCAATTCTTATGTGTCTGGGAGTACCTTGGTTAATAAAAATATCATTTTTTGAGCAATCGCATTCTGGAAGTATTACCATATCATCTGCAGGTATAGAGTACACCGCTTGCATTGTAGTAATCGCATCAATAGTAGTTTTTACCATATTGCTGACAAACCGGTTTCGTCTTAAACTGAAGGTATGCTGATGTACCTACATTCCGTTATCATAAATATTTATTTACAAATAAACTAACCAATTATATATTTCCAGTTCACTAATTTTTTGAAAATTTTTTTCATTTTTTAGAACGGGTGGCTCTTAGTTTTTTTGTACTTGATTTTCATCGGTATCAGCATTTACATAGAGTTGCAATTTTTCTGGCTCGAGAATCCGTGATGAGAAGAAAATTCATCTTTAAGCTTTTTATTTAGTCTAGTCGCATTTATCCTGTTCGATTTTCAATTAAATTACTCGTAACCGTAAGCGTACATCAACTGAGGCATTTATACATTTTTAGTACCCTTCTTTAAGACGAAGACATCGTACATGAAACAAATTCCGACTCGTTTTCATCTAAGGAAGAGCAGTAAAAAAAATATTAATTATTTTCCGAACGTTATTAAAATATTGTATCAGTTTCATTTCATCTTTATAGACACGAATGAATTACCTACATTTCTGTGTGGCTATTACGTCGTTGAAAAATAAATCAAGAAATGTGTTCTACACCGAGTATTTATAATTCAATGATTATTCATTTTTTTTCTTCTTTTTTTTTCTAAAGACAAGATGAATGATGGCCTTAGAACGGCGAACTGTCAAATTAAACCATCTTGTATAATTTTTTAATTTTGTTTACCAATTTTTAATTTTATGTATCGATATTTTACGTTTTGTGAGTGTTTTTTTTTTTCATAAGAATTGCTTTTTACCTATTTGAATGATAATTTTAATAAAGTTTGTTTTTTCGAAGTAGGTGTATTTTTTTTTTTTTTTTGAAACTGTTTCGAAATTTTATAATAGGCCTAATATTATACGGTTTAGTAAATATTTTTTTAGTACATTAACTGGCCAAATTATCAGCCTCTGTTTATATTGAAGGACAATAAGCTCGATAAATAAACAACCAAAATAATAATCTTATCGATACGCACAGAGCTGGAAACCTGTATATAGATATCTATTCCATATGTTTTTATTCGAATGATTATTGTAAAGAAGGAGGAGCTTGAATCCAGACTTCAAGGTATCGACTCCATTTACCCTCTAGTGCCCTTTTTGCAAATTCCAGCAACAAGTTGTTCAACTGGTAAATCAACGAGAATGAGGAGTTTTTTCATCTTTCTTAAGCCATGAACTGATCGTGATTTTGTATATATTATGGCTTTGCTCGTGCAATAGATTAACTCGTATAATACCTACTTAGCGGATTTGTAATAGGTAATTAAAATTACGAATTGGACGATGCGATGTTTGTAGTTGTGCAAAGTGAGCCAACAAGGAGGAAACGTTTAACTATCTGTACCTAATATAATCTTCTTTGTTGATACATTTAGGGCAGGAATTTTAATAAATACTGTTCTAGAGAATAAGTATGAATACTAATCCAAACGTCCATTAGATAAAACAAAAATTTCAAAATTTTCATCATCTGAATTATTCTGAATTGAAAATTTTAAAATTACTATAATAAATTACCATCGACTACCAAAATTCATTCATTATGACCAAAAATAACGCTGATTTACCGTAAATGACCACCCATCGTAGTTAAATGGCGCAATGAATACAATTACGAGATATTTACCAAGAATTACCAAACAGGACTAGAGTTATTTTCGATGAATTACCTTGTAATTTTGGAACAGAGCTTGGCAATAATTTTCTCAATCAATGTTAAAGAAACAGGTAAATAATCGAGTGAATAGCTGATACCCCCAAAAGACACATCTAAACCCCCTTCTAATTCTACATACCAAATTTCAATTTCTTAGCTCAATTTGAAAGGGAGATACAGGAAGAACAAACTCTAAAAACAAGAAAAACCACCCAAAAATCTAATTGGCTGAAAAACGAAAAATTTTTGAAATTTTTGGCCCTAACACCCCTTTACCCAAATTTCAACATTAGTGAATTTTGGCCTAAGGTTTCACTCATATATGTATATTTCATCCGACATCGCTTACAATTTTCCAACAGTAAGCATTTTACGGTAATTTCGATACATTTACTAAAATTTCCGGTAATTACTGGTAATCTGCCAGTTTTATGTAAATTCCATACCACGAGGAATTTTATCATAATTATCGGTAATTATAATTCATTTTTGTGCTGTAGTTCATTTACCAATGATAAATAATGTAATTACCAGTAAATATGGCATAATTTCTTCTAATTATGGTGTAAATACTGGTAATTACGAATAATTTTCTGATTTCAGGTAATTTTTCAACGACGAGTGATTTATCAAAAATTCTGACGGAATGGTATTTTACGGTAATACTGATTTTGAAATGTTTACTGGTAATTACAAGTAATTTCTCAACTGAAGATGATTTTCTTACGACATGTACCACACATCTGGTGGTATTTTACGTAAATTATATCATCATTATCAATAATTATCGATAATTTGTAAACTATGAGTAATTTTCTGGTGGTATTTCATGGTAATTTCAAGATGATTACCAGTATTTACTGGTAATTTTTGGAATATAGGTAGTTTACTTAATGTACATAATTTATAAAGTCTACATTTGTTGGTGAAATCTAATGCTAATTTCTGTATAATTACTAGTAATTGCGAGTGATTTTTCCACTACAGGATATTTCCATATGGCGAATAATTTCAAATTTACCAACAATATTGTACTCCTAATGATAATTTTTTGTAATATCACTCATCAGTGCAATAACCCGTTTTTAAGGGTAATTTTTCAGACTAGGTAATCTATCACAGGTACAGCAAATAATTTATCAAAATTCTTGAAAACTGGTGATGGTTTATTTTAGCTTTAGAGTAAGTACCAGTAATCATCAAATTATTACGGGTAATTACCAAATGGTTACCGGTAATACCAAATACCCATCAATAATTACCTAATTATATATAACCCGCAATTACCTAGTAATTACCAAATAATTACCGAAAGTTACCTAATAACTACCTCATAGTTACCGGTAATTACCTAACATAACGCGACCCAATGAAGAACTCTGATCATTTTTTTACATACAAAAGGGTCTGGATTTGAACAGAACGGAAGCCAGAACCGCTAAATGAACGAACGAATGAAATCTTTATAACGATAAAACTTCAGATGAACGTAATGTAATTCTAACTTAAAACAAATTAAACCTATTAGGTTTAAATCCCCGATTATCCAGAAATCACAACAAAATTGCCGAAATTATCAAACGATTATCAGTAATTATCGAGTAATTACGAGTGATTACCAAGTAATTATCTAGTAATCATAAGTAATAACCAAAAATTACGAGTAATTATGGAACAATTACCAATTCATGGTAACTAGGAAATAATTACCAGCAATTACCACATAATTACCTGTATTTACAGCCGGCTTCTGGACTAAAATGACTGACATTGCGGTTTTTTTTGGTAATTTAGAAGCGATTACGGGTAATTACCAGTAATTACTCGTCTGCCAGTAATTTAATAACAGTAAGTTATTTGCTGAAAATACTACAGAGATAGTGGTATTTTACAGTAATTCCAAAATCATTATCAATAATTACTGGTAGTTTCTCTGCAATCGACATGTAATTTCACTGTACTATTTTAGGGCACATAGGTAATTACCAGACTTGAAGTAAATTACCAACGTTGAGTAATTTACCAAAAAAAAAAAAAAACTATATAACTGGTGGTATGTTATTGTAATTTCGGTGAAATCATCACCAATTACAGGTAATTTACAAACAGTAGGTAATTTCCCAATGTTAAGTAAATCGTCAAAAGATATTTTGCGGAAATTTTAAGATGATCGCCATTAATTACTAGTGATTACTTGACTCGAAGTAATTTACCACCGTTGAGTAATTTACCAAGAATACTGTATGCCTGACGGTATTTTACGTCAATTCTTAGATCATTACCGGTAATTACTGGGAATTTTACAACTGCAGGTAATTTTTCAACTGTAAGTAATTTACCAAATGTATTTTGCATCAGGTAATGGCCTAATAATTACCAGAATTTTGTAGTAATAATTTTTGAACTAAAATTCAAGACAGTTTCTGAGATCATTTTATCGATAATTTTTTTTATACTCAGCAAATAGGGACCTAAAAGCATACTTTATGTCTGAATTTTAATAACTAGGTGCTCAATCTCGATCTAACGATTGATACACATATTTTTCTCACATAACAAAATTTTAGTAGCTTAGCAATACGAGAGTAAATTTGATATGGAAAATTTAGACAAATAGATAGGTATCCGTCGATAATTATTCATACCTTAGGGTGTTTTTCATTAATTTCAACTGAAAATTTTCACAAACAACTCAAAGAACTGCATAAGTAGAAAAACACGTGAAAAAGCTCACATTACTATAAGCTAATCATGAATTCACCTTTGCTAAACATTACTACTCACCTTGAAATCACACCCAATATTTTCCAAATACGGCAGCACTACATATATTTTCTACAGCTCACGACGCGACCTTGCGCAGATATATCTGCAAAATGGGTAGAAAAACTAATTCCATGGAGGATCTTCCAAACGCCCAAATTCCTATAATAATTACTTCGATAGCCGAAGGAAGCCTGATATCCTTCTTCGCTAATATATCTCATTCATCATTACTGCTTCAGCCAATAACTCATCAACTAGACGAATCACTCGTTTGAAATCAGCTGCGACTGATTTTATACAATCAAATATTCAAATTCAAAGGTACCGACCGTTGTATTATGTACGTATGTTAATTAATAACCGATCACGAGTAGCTGGTACCTAGCTTTATACGGTTAACAAGTCTATTAGCTGTCGCCGCCATCATTATGTAAACTTAATGTGCATTCTTCTTAATTTTTTTTAACGACTATAATTATTTTTAATATTTCGTATCGCCAACCAAGTTATAATTACCAGTTAAAGTACATTTATATGAGCGAGAAGAAAGAAATAAAGAGAGCGGGAGAGAGCGAGAGGGGAAGAGAGGAGAAAAAAAAACACGGAACAACTGTATCAAAAATACTCCATCAAAAAGAGTCGGTCAATTCGTTATAGCCCGTGAAAATTCAAAATATTCAAGGTTATAGATTCGAACAATAGTAACACTAACGAATGAGAATCTTGGTATATAGAAAAAAAAAAAAAAAAAAACTGTCGTAGCTTTGTTAATAATTGTGTCGATGAAAAATACACACACGATATGAACGATGGCTTTTCATCTTTCGCCCATTTTCATTAATTTATTATTATTTTTTTGGCGAAAAAATCATACAGTATTACGAGTACTTGAATAAACGCTGTTGTGTTAAGTGTCACAACATGTAATTTTTTTCATTATCGAAGAAAAATATCATTACAACAGGGTGACGTCTTATTTTACGTGTGTTTCGAGTAAGTAATTACGTTACACTAAAAAAGAAGATTATTCGAACCAACGACGACTGCAAATTATTAGTCAATCGGGTTAGAATATGTAGTAAAAATCACAAAGCAGGTGTACCTGTATACCTGTCGTGTACAGTGTACACTTTCCCTCTCAACATTGCCATCCAATATGTTTCACATTGAAGTAAATTTTATACGAAAAATTCTACTATCGGATATGTTGACTTATTATGAATAAAGAATCAGGTTTTAACTCGTTTCCACATCCCCTTCTCATCCATATACCTTACCTAAGCATACTACACATGTAATAAATATTTCTTAGGTACCTCTCTACCTATTGAAATAAAACTAGATTTTCGATTACATAAAAAAAAATCACCAATTTTCTCCTCCCAATACAATGTCAGAACGAAAACCAGTTTTCGTATACTCTTCGACAAAAAGTCACTCACCGAAAATACATTGAACTTTTACCCGGATAAACGAATAGATGGGAAATTTACCATATTCCGCCTATCAGAAGAACTTATCGAAAAAAAAAAAAAAATTCGGACGCACTGAACAAATTCGAACACGTGCCAGCCAACGCATTCGTCGATTTATAATAAATAAACATTACGCGAGTGTACTTATAACAGGAGCAAAACAATGAAATATTTTTAATAAAGTATAACATACAATTTATTTTTGAAGCGATGATATTTCAAAGACCTTGAACAAAGACGCGCGTTTAAGGATATTTATCGCTTAAAGCTATGTACTCGCCATGTTTTTCACGATACGCTCTGAATCTGATCAATCACAGGTACTTATATCTGCGCAATCACTATATACATCTCCGTCATTTTAAATCCTTGTTATTTTATTATTATTATTTTTTTTTCAACAAACCACTCCTTCAAATTTTTTTTTCAATAGGTGGATACCTAAGTAAGTAAGTCGCAAAGTAAGAAGGTAAGGTGATGTATATTCCTCAATTTTGCGAGATTTTTCATTTTCAAAGATGTACCATATGAAAGAGTATGGTCTAGAATTAATTAAATGGTTCGGAAAGTTGGCGAAAATTCCCAACGAGTTATTATTCTATGCAGTTAACATAAAGCAGAACAAGTACGAATTGAAACAATCGATCAACGTGCGTTTTTACTTCAGAACTAAGTATAATATTTCATAATGAAAATTTTATTGCCTTCGTATTCATAAAGATCTTGTTTCTGAATAGTCATTAATCACTTTGATTTCAATAAACATGATAAGAAATGAAAAAATTTCGAAAATTACGCACCATTTATACGAGAGTGAAACAAGAAAAGGGAAGAAGATGCGCTGAAATTCGAAGCTTCTTACAAAAATATACAAATAGTCGAGCAAAACAAATTATTTCAACTAAAAGAGAGCATCTCAATTAAATTTTGAAAAAAAAAAGAAAAAAAGCCTCGCTCAGCCTGATTTTTGTGGAATATTATTGCTGTGTGAATTCAATGGGAAGGGGGGAGGGAGAGTTCAATATAGATAAAAAGTCGATACCACCAAAAAGCACATCTAAGATCTATACTAAATCTACATACGAAATTTCAACTTTCTAGCCCAATTGGGGAGGGGAGGAGGGGGAGATATGCGAGCAACAAACTCAAAACATGAAGAAAACCGACAAAAAACTATACGTTTGGGGGGGGACGCAATAGGTCTGAAAAGTCGAAATTACCAAAATGCTGCACATGTATGGCCCTTACTAAGTCTACATACCAAATTTCAACTTCCTAGCTCAATTTGGAAGGGGAGATAGGGGAAGAATAGCCCCCTTTTCAATAACAAAAACACAGCAAACCTCCATATCCCCCTCCTCCAATTGACTCAGCAAGCTGAATTTTGGATATTTTATACAAGTTTGGATTATCCATCGATTGGCTTAAAAGAGAACAATTTTTGCGATTTTAGTCCCTGAGCATCCCCTCTCCCAAATTTGGGCATAGCTGAATTTTGACCCAAGGCCATTCCCACTGATACATATCTAATCCAACACCAAACTAAGCCGATTAACCGAATTAGAGCGATTTCTGTCGATAACAAGCAGTGTAAATGATTTTAGTCTTCGGGCGAAAACAAAAAATGTATCTGACATGGCCAAAAATTGTCGTAATTATGTTGAGGAACCTAAAACGGATTTTGTTGATATCCTTCCCCTCCCTCCCCATTAAAATGTGACATTACATGCTCGAAAATAATCCCCAAAATTTCAGCCATCTGAGTTGATAATAACCGATGACGATGTCGCGAGGCACTGAAAATTGAGGACATCTCCACGACTCCGAGGGCGTAATGACATTTTCCACCAGCGATACGCGGTGACGAGTTACTCGTGTACGAGCTTTTCGTTCAAATATGAACAAAAAAACCTTATTTATACGTGATTTTTGTTTAAAAATTTTTTACACTGAATAAGTAATGGGAAAAAATATTTTATTGCACAAAACACAGGTGAATAAAGTTTCGTTCCCTTTGCAACGTGAAGCGCGTAAATGACTAGCTCGTCACCACGTGTTGCTGGTGGGAAATGTTGTCAAGCACTCGGAGTCGGGAGTCATATCCTCAACTTCGAGTTAGAGAGCCCTCCAGTACGAGTTAATACGACCGTAGTCCGCAGATGACTGAAAAATTGTGGATCATTTTCCAGCATGTAGTGTTACATTTTAATGGAGTGTTGTAAATTTCGTTCGAAGATTTATTTTTTCGTTGTCACCCCGAAGTTGCCAAGTTCATTCGTGAAATAAAGGAAAAGAACGCTCAAAGATGTTTTTTTCTTTATCAATCGTAAGGGTAGCAGTAGGTAATGTTGTGAATAGTTCAAACGCCTAAAACGCACACTGAGCACTCCTAACTACATCTATACACCGCATTTCAATCCCCCCCCCCCACCAACTTCAATTTGGAGGAGAGATGTGTGCTTGATAAAACTCGAAAAATCAGAAGAATGGAAAGGGCGACTGCGATGAGAGCTAATAAGTTGAAAGGTCCAAAAAGCGCATCCAAATATACATCTAAATTTCAAACCCTCTAGCTCAATTTGGAGGGGAGATATTCGAGAAATGACCTTTTTCATGGTCAAAAAAGGAGAAACCCCCTATATCTATTTTCCTAATTGACTGGGAGGGGAAGGGTGTTGAATTCAGAATAAGTCATACACTTTCTGATTCTTTATCGATTGGTTTAAAAAATGAACAATTATGGTAATTTTAACATGCAGCACTCCTCTCCCAAATTAGGGCATAAATGAATTTCGCGACTTTTGGAGAATTTTGACGAAAAATTATGACGTTTCGTCACTTTTATTACTTCTCACTCACTCCGTTTTTTTCCTCGTGATATTTTTCATATTTATGCATCATTTTCGGTATTCATTTTTCAAAGAGGAAATTTTGAAAATAAGTAGTCACTTGATAGTGACTTTCCTGAAAAACTTTTATCGACCAAAATCGAAGAAAGTGACGTGGTCAATAGAAAAGTTACCAATTGAGCCAGTTAAAGGTATCTTCACATTGAGAATGGTGATGTTAGATGACCCTGAAAAAATAGGTTGAACGTAAAAACCATCTTTCAACAACCCACCCCCTCCCCCTTTCATTATTGCAATTAACTATGAAAGGCAATATCGAAAAACGCAGTTTCTCAAGTTTGTACGAATGTGATTCGGGAACGAAACATTGAAACTACCAAAAGCACGTATTTGGGCAAATATGCGAGCTACATACCCAGTCATTTTAATGTATAAATTAGAGGGGGCTGCAGGCGTGCCGAATTGAAGTTTTGGAATCAAAAAAACGAAAAAGCCGCTTTCATTATATTCGAATAATTTTTATACAATTTCTACATCTTACATCACTGACTATCGACTTGTATATTGTATTTCTACGAACTATTTCAAAATTTGATATTTTATTCGAAAAGGTAGTAGATAACTTTCATTGTTCTGTCAAGCAGTAAATTTTCCATACCTTAGTACAAGTAGCAAATGTACACGTATTAGAAGTTGTCAATCATATTTTCCCCTCCCGCGTTTTTTCTTTTTATGGTAGCTATTAAAAAAAAAAAAAAACGCAAGAGTTCGTAAAGGGTACGAATTTTTTTCAACTTTCAAACAATTCGCTGTAAACGTATTTCAAAACATTATTCAAAAAATTTCTTTTCACAAAATGTTCGACAGAAATATGCCGAATGGGCGGTATCTTAAAGTAAGGAAAATTTTACTTCGAAGTATGTAGGACAAAGAAGGTAGACGGGCGAAGATAAGAAAAATGTTTAAAATGAAAATCGCAAAATTTATGTACTTTTGAAAAATTATCTATGATTGCATAGAAATGAAAAATGAACGAAGTGTACCATACACACTGTAGATAACTTCATTTCTCGCTGGTATTAGAGCGAAAATTTTTCACATTTTTACTCATTCGTAGGTACCCTTGAAAGTTCAAGGATTTGAAAATGTCAAATCGAAATAATACGAATAGTGTAAATATGGAAGATTATGAATATTTACTTACATGATAGTTGAGCTACAAACGCAATTAAAAAATTATGATTAACTGATACAAAAACAAGTAATACGAAAACTGAAACAAAATTTAATTTTATTTCGAATGCAAGGAAATTTTTTAACCTTCATTTGTGAACTTGAGACGAAATTCGTGCAACAAAGAAGGAGAAAGGGAGGTTGTCTGAGATTTTCCATAAAGTAGGATGAGGCCTAATTTTCATTCATCAAGCGGATAGGGTAAACAAACCACTGTTTTTCTGGTTCTGATTCTGAACTCACATAAAAGTAATTTTGAAAAAATGCTTTTCCAAAATATTAGGGGGTGGGTGGAATAGAAAATTTTGGAGCTAAATGCATGCAGTAGGAGAAAATTCATTTTTAAATGACAGAAAAATAAAAAAAAAATGAAAAGAAATTCGAAATAAATTGAGGAATTTTAATTAATTCACCTATATTGGTGAAAAATGGGCAATTTGATATTTTGGTCCAAAAAATGCATATAGGTCACGAAGAAAAAAAATATTACGCAGAAACATCAAGTTACATATTTTGCACTAATATCGGTGAATTAATTCGGATTGCTCAATTTTTTCAAATTTCTTTTTATCAATTTTTTTTTTTATTTTTTCATTTTTTCATTGCTTAAAAATAGACTCTCCCCTACTGCATGCATTCAGCTAGAAAATTTTGTAACCTCCCCCCTCCTCCTTCAATGTATTTCTCGAAGTTTAGAAAAATTGAGATTTTCAAGGGTTAAAATTTAAAATCTAAAGCATAAAAATAGAAAAAAAAATTTCAGATTTTTTTTAGTTCGAGGGGAGAAGACTTTTCAGGTTACAGAGTACAGATACACGCTCGTCCTCGCACCACTGGATAAAATGATGTAAAGTTTGAAAATAATTATACGAATTCTGATGAATATTACTTTGTTTCATTTACAAATTTTGAACATAAATTTAGTAATTAGGCTACATTAATACAATTTTAGCCCGATTTTTTCCATGATATTATTGAAGAAAATCAGACTGTTATGGTCTATCGACTTACAACAGATATTATTCTCTCGATTCGATACCAACTATCGCAAAATTGCTCAAATTCAGCCACTAGGCATAGATTGGCGGCAGATTAGATGTGAGTGGGGATGACCATGGGTCAAAATCGCACTCATGTCCAAATTTATAGGAGGGGGTGCTGGAGGAAAAAATCGCAAAAATTTGTCAACTTTCAAGCCAATTGATAATGCATCAAAAGTAGCACAACATATCCAAAAATCAACCCCCTATTTTGAACAGGAAGGGAGATATGAGGAGGTTCTCTCTTTGTGATATCAAAAAAGAGTTCGTTCGGCGCTTATGTCCCCCCCCCCCCATTAAGCTATGGGGTTGAAATGTAGCATGTAGATTTAGTAGAAGTTCGTAATATGCCTTTTAGGCGTTTAAGCTTTTTAGTCCCATTATGCCCCACCCCCTCAAAGTTCAGAAAAAATGAATTATCGCGTTGTTTTTTGACTTTTTTTTCTTCAGTTTTCCTGACATCCATCTTCCCCACTCCTCGAATTTCAAAATTGAGCTAAGGAGTCTAGATTTAGTAGGTGCACTAGATGTGTCCTTTGAGGGCATCAGGTAATCGCTTCAAAATTAACTTTTACCCTTACAACAACTTATGAGAGAAAAGAATTGCTTTTCTTAAAAACCACCTCAGTCGGTTCACTTGAAGACAAAACGATCCAAATCACAGCTTCGGGCCTTTCAATTCGCTCAAAATTTTTTTACAAGTTTCTCTCAACAGTCTAGTGAAGGAAACAATACAATTTCGTCCCTATCTCGTACCCTCCTCACAATAATGTAGCGGAAGTGGTGTTTGCCTTTTTCGAACGATTTCGACTTTTTGTCCAACTACTCATCTTTGAAGGCGAGGTTGGATAGATTTAAAATGAATCTGTTGGCTCGGTTTTGTAAAAAATTGAAAGGAGATTCAAAATTGATAAGCAACATTTTAAAAGCTCAAAGCTGAATTTTTAAGATAAAAGCTCAACTTTTCACGATAAGCACAAATGTTTTAAGCTTTCATTTAAAAATGTGGAAAAATTACTTCAAAGGCATCTTTTTACGTTGGTTTCAACCAAATAATTTTCAAGATGGGATCTTAAAATCTCGGGGGGGGGGAGTCCGTAATTTTGGTCAAAATCCAAAAAAATTACAAAAATGAAGTAGGGTATCGATTATTACTAATTCGAAAATGCTGAGTTCAAATATTGGTATATTTTATCGATATATGACCTTTTTAAACCTCCCCACCAGTAGCCTGAATACAGTCAACTTTCAAAGAAATTTAAAAAATAGATCAACATATTGATTCTTATTAATTTGAAATCGCTGTGTTTGAATATTCGCTTATTTTTTGGATACGTTTTTTCATTGCACCCCCTTCCCCTCCCACCAAAAAAGTAGAAAAAATTACAAGAAAAGATCGAAACAAGGTGTGGGATATCGAATTCTACTAATTTGACACCGCTGATATCGAATATCAACTCAATTTCTTGATCCTGCTCCCCCCCCCCCACTGTACACTGACCATCAAATTACCAAAAAATTGAAGAAAGTAAGTACAGCGTAGTCTGATTAAGAAAATGATTTATATTTGATCTCAGTGATATCGGCAGGCTCAAAGGCGGAGATAGGACTAAAATTTAGAGATGGAGAATTTAGTACCTTCTTCTTATTAGTGAAAAAAAACAGATATGTGGGTTTTTTTGTTGATTTTCTTACTGCAGAAAAATTAGAACGTATTGCCCGAGCAAAGAGAAAACAAAAATTTTGCAAAATACTAGAAATGAAAGGTTAAAAAATGAATATTTAAGAGCATTTGTGAACTGGAAAATTGTAATTTTTCTGATTTTACTTTTAGATTTTTATGAGAACATTTATGGGGGGGGGGCTAATTCAACATAAGGGGGACTTGAGCCCTCGCATGCCCTCATGCTCCATATCCATCTATTCATACACTGTTTTAATTTTTTCTCTTAATTTTTTACATTTCTTTCAAAAAACACGAATGGAACTCGAAAAAAAATTTGGAGAAAAATCAAACGACTCGAGGTTAGATTTGAGTCATTTTTATATGAAATGATCTAGCCAGACACATATCGTAAAATAATCATAATTTTTACAAATTTGTAACGAAATAAATTTTTGCATTCAACGCACGTGCGCCAAGTAGTTACGATAAAGAATTTGAAAAAATCTAGATAAAAAAATTTGTTGATAACTTGCAAAAAAAAAAAATTATAATTTTTTTTAATAAAATAATTTTTTGAGAGGGTGATGAGCCGATCAAAAATTATTTCTTATCATTTTCTTGGTTCGATTTCGTAGAAATTGGTTTCATTAGTCACAGTAAGTTAATTTTTTCAAAGGATGAAGGAAAAAGGGGAGGTTTGACTTAGTTTCTAAATTAGAATTAGAAAACCGAATTAAATTTTCAATTATTAAAATTAACGTTGTTTTTTGGAAAAATCTTCAAAAAAAATTAAGTTTTGAAAAACTAGCTACCTGCATTGATTTTATTTTTTTTCAATTCCACCAACTTTAAACACTTGGTTCTGGTCAGAAAATCCATATCACATGCCTTCCATCTACAAACATTTGCACATATTTCTATTAATGTATTACAAATTTTTGGCAACATTTTCAAAAACCCTCATTTACCATATAATTTTCCTCCTGCATACCGAATTAATCCCCTACAATTTTTTCAATTAATCTCTGGCAATTAATCACTAATCTTATTATAATGGTAAAAATAGAACAATTTTTTTTTTTTTTTTGAAAAGTATCTACCTACATCTCTACTGTAACCCCTCTCGTTTTATAATCCAATTGAAATTTATTTTTACCCGTGATTTATTAAACCCCTTGTAATTTTTCTCGTACATATACCCATCAAATAATTTATATAAGTTCAATAGTTCGTTGAGAGAATCGCGATAGCATTCAACGATTACGTAATCTTTGTACATAGAAGAAGCGTTATCGGGGCGCATAGAAGGAGTTGCTTGGCTTGAACGTGTGTACCTGTACCTGTACCTGTACCTATTCGTTTTAAAATCTACACTTCAGTTTATATCGAATTGTTAAAGTTTTCCGTAATGGGTTGTGCTCGTATTAAACGTTCTTTTTTAGTGTTCGTCTTGGTCGTAATAAGTTTCGTAAATGCGAAAAACTTGGCTATCGACGTGAATGGTACGTTAGCAAGTAATATAAATATTTTTTTTTTAAATACAAATTGTTTTAATAGGTAATTTACAAGGCGAAATTATTCCTCATTTATTTGTTTTTTGAAATTAAAAATGCCTCGTTTCGTTATAAAAATAACTTCGCGGGGATTCAGATGGAAATTATTTTTTTGTCTACAAAACGTAGGTAAATTTCCTCTTCGACTGTAGCCAGTGCCTTGTCCATCCGTGTGAATTGAGACGTTAATTTGTTTAAGTTTTAATTACCACTCGGATACGAAAAAACGTAAATATCGAGTTAAGATAATAATTTATTACGCGTAAGTACTCTCTGGCTGGTGCCAGTTTGGTAAATATCTAAAAATTCTTTTACAGTTTACGACTAATCTCGCATTTCGTCGTGATAAGTAAATTGTGCATTTTTTTCCTCGTCTACTTATACCGAAAAAAAAAACACAGTAAAAAAGTCATTTTATAAAATTTAAATGAATTTCTATGAATTATTCATAGGTACACGGTAGATTTTTACAACTCCGTATTCATTTATATTTAAATCATATATATATATATAAATAATAGTACACTTTCTATAAATCCGATTAAGATTATATTTATTCATCTACGTAAATTTTGAAAATATGCACGTTGAAATTTGAAGCGTATTAATTTGAAAAAATTTTTATTTTAAAATATTTTTCGAGGTTGAAATTTATTGAGGAAATTTTTTAACACGCAGAAAATTTTCAGAGTATAGGTAATTGAACAGATTTTATTCATTACACATGTATAAACATTTTTTTACTAGCGTTTTTTTTTTTTTTTTAATGATTCGAGATATTTTATTGGTACTTATAATAGGTACCCAGGGCTACCTACCTGTACCTATATACTTTAATTAGAATCCTTTTAACTTACAACTACATATCGTTTCTATCACGATTTAAAATTGATCTACACAACGTACTTTGTTACTTTTTACAGATATAAATATCGTGTATGGAAATAATCTTTCTTGTTCTAAATTACATGAAAAATGAACCTTAGTAAAAAAATTGAAATATATGGTTTTAATGCATTATCATTCAAAGTTGCAGAATATGATAAGATATAATTTTTTAAATATATAATTAAATGCAATAAAAATATATATTTTATCATCAAAAGAGAGCTAGGGAATAATAAAAATTTATAAAAATTTGATTCATATGTGAAAACCTCTCAATTTTAGGTATAAATTGGCACCTAGTACCTATCCCTAAATATTTCATATGGACAAGGAAAAATATGGTACCTGGATATATTTCATAGAGTTACAGCATTAAAAAAATGTCTATCTTTTTATCGGACTCTGTCCGCAATTGCGATCATCGAAGTTTCTTTGTTGTTTTTTTTGTTTGTTTGTTTATTTATTTTTTAACGCGATAACCCGAGTAAAAACAGTCCGATTTTCTTGAAATTTTCATCATAGCTTCGGATCATGATTCCTCAGAGCTAATTAGATTTTAGGACCGAATAGTCCATTAAGAAAAAGTAGTCCATTGGAGATTTTTATGGTCCATAAGTCATCAAATGATCCATTAGTCATCAATTGGTCGATTGGGGACCGAGATATTATTTTTTAAAGTGTCCCAGTTGGACCATTTTTTCATTAGATTTTGAGATCAAATAGTCCATTAAGGACTGACTTATTATTTTTCAGAATCCCAATTGGACTTTTTCCTTTGCAACGAAATGCATTTCCATGGAAAACTTTTTTCCCTTCTATTTTAATTTAATTTTATAAATTTAAAATTTTTATACTTTATAATTTTTTGTTATACACAGATTACTTTATTCAAATTTCTAATTTTATAAAATAAAATAAAAATTTTTTTATTCCATAATTTTTTTTTAACACAGAGCCCTTCTTAAAGTATCTCTAGTTGTCATTAAAATTGGGAAAAATTGTACACTTATAAATAAAAACTTATAAAAAATTTTGGGATGAAATTTTAGTTATGTAATAATTACTAAAAAAAATTCACGACCTTATTTTTTAAAATCTTCATTTTAATTTAAATTGGATGAAAAACGAACGATGACAGAAAATTTTGGATTTATCGAGCAAATAAAAAAAAAAAAAAAAAAACTATCACAACTTTATTTAAACTTAAAAATACAAATTAGATACCTGCGAAAACCAATTAAGTATGGTACATGCCTAAAAAAAAATAATTCAAATTTGGAGTACACTCAGAAGCAAAAGAAGTTGAAATTTCCATAAATTTACAAATTATTAACGTTATGGCTTTTTTTTTTCAAATCTTATCTCTATGACATGACGATACACGTGCAAATTTTCTAGCAGATCCTTTTTCCTACATAATTATTGAATCGTGAACTGTTGTCATCAAGCCCGTTATTATTTGCTTCTTCTTGTTGGTCCAGGTGCTTGATGAAACCCAAATTATAAATATGCACATGTGAATTCGTGATCCCTTTGGAAAAGATCATGAAGGTATTGAAATTTTTATAACAGAGCACCTCTCGAATAAAGCATAATTTTGAAAATACAAATTTAAATTAATAATAATTGTACGTAAGCAATAGCATTTCTACCAGAAGCACCTTCGGACCTTTGGTACTTAGGTGCCTAAATGTGAGCCGAATGTTATTTTATTTTTTATTTTGAAAATCTGCTAACGACAGGGTCACAACAAAAAATCACATTTGGATATGTGACAAATTAAGCGTTATTCTTCATCATCTCAGGCCACTCAGAATCCAGACAGTTAATCTCGTAGTTGCGATATGACTTGAAAATGATGTAGTAAAAATTTTAGTTTTCTAACTCAGTTTTTTTTTTCGAATTGCAAAACTGACTGCTCAAAGTTCAAAATCTTTCAAAAATTGGAAAAAAATTTTGAAAATTTTTTCCAAAAATGGAACTACTTACCCATTTTTATGATCGAAAGTATCACGGTTACAAAATTTTTAGCATTTCCTTTTTTGTAAATTGTACAAAAAATATCACTTCTTGCATTTTTTCACGGTTTACCGATAAACAACGAAAAAAATTTATTAAAGAGAATTTTTTTGCATAATTAAAAATTTGTTTTCAATGAATTCTTAGTAAAATAAATCGAGTACATTTACCGTTGCCCATTTACGGCCAGCTTTCCTCGCTTGTACCTATTTCAGGTGTTATCAATAGATTTTCTAGCAAACAAAAAATACTGCATAAATGGGTTAAAAAAAGATAAAAAAATGAAAATTGCTTTTGAGGGTTTAAATTGAATGAAATGAGGTTCCCTTTGATGAAATTTTTTTCAGAAAAATATTTCATCAATTTTCAACAAATTTATTTTAAAAGACGTGAAAAATAATCGTTTTCGAGTGCCACTGAAAAATCGGCTATGGGAGGTAAAATTGAAATATTGCATTCAACTATCTAAAATTCATTTCCTAAAACCACTTCGGGAGGGCGATTCGCAAAAAAATTTCTTTCATAAAATGGTGAATAACACAAAAAGTGGTCTTCTTTAAAAACCCATAAAAAAATGTAAAATTGTGAAAATTTGCTAAAAATTATATTTTCGACAATAAAAATAGTCACTTAATAATTTCATTTTTAGAAAAAATTTTCAGCCTTTTATTTTCGATTTTTCGAAAATTTTGATTCAGTTTTTGCAAGTTGATAAAATTGAGTTAGGAAGCTGACATTTTTACCATATCATTTTGCAGTCATTTCGCAACTATCGTGACCACATCGTTTGCAGATTCCCAAATAAAGCAAAATTTGGCTGACCCTAATAACAATATATTCGAATAACTGCAAAAAAAACGTCCACTCGCACCAAATGTAAAAAGCAATTTGACGACTAATTCCTAATCTAGAATGTATTTAGAGAAAAAAAAGATTACATGCTATTTTTGCTAGCCTCCTTCCCCCAAGGATCCAAAACCTCACCCCCTCCTTCCACCGGCACCCCCTCCTTTCTACACCAACGTTTAAAATATGTGATTCGACCTTATCTGCAGACTAAACAATAAAAATAAATGGAGTGTTCATAAATACCCACTTTATACGAAAATTTAACGTAAAATTTGAATTTTCGATAATCTGTTTGATTTTTTTCCGAGTCATAAGCTGTTGGCATTTGGGAATTGAGGGGAAAAAATTACATCTCAAAAATATGAATAAAATGAATGTGATGATAAGTGTGTAAATGGTGGTAATTTAACCCGCTGAACGTGAATGTGAAGATAGGAATGATTCTTGCGCTTGAAAATATCTCTAAAGACCCGCAATATGTTCCATGATGAAATTTTTCAATCTAAAGACGGAGTCGAATCAATCATTTTGAACGTTGGTGTGAGGCGGAGGGGTTAATGGTAAGGAGTACAGGGGGTATTGCGGCTAACATATTAGACGTAAAATTATATTCTAAATACTTTTTGTAATTACTAGTTTTGTGCTATATTTGATATTTTTTATGATAAACGAGAATAACTTAATTCTGCGTATTTCGATAAATTAATTTTTGAGATTTGGGGTGCAAAGGTTACTTCAAATGCAATTTTTGTGATAACCAAAAATGTAAAGAATCTTGCAAGAAGACACATTTAATTGATTTGTTTTTTTTATAAAACCAATAAATGGGGAGATACGTGCATTTCTAAAAAAAGGGAGTGAGTCCTCGGAGGGGGGGAGATAGAAGAAATACCCCCATGCTTATTTTCGTCTAAATACATTTTAGATTAAGAATCAGTCGTCAGATTCTTCCGCAATAGATTACGTAAATTAAAAATTTTTAAATCAAACTTCGAAAGTAATTCAAATCATTGACTAACAATTTTTATGAAAAAATAAATCGCTAAGATGACCATTTCTGATACGAATATTATCAATTTTTTACATTAACCTTGGTACCACTGACCATTCTAATGCTTTATTTTCACTAGCTTATCTGAAAAAATTTCTAAGAATATAAAATGAAAGAAGTTTATCAATACACCTATTTTAGGTAATTTTCAAAAAAATATTTCTTGATATTTTATTTTTTATTGTAAATTTTTCCGTTAAACTCGCTTGCTAGGTATCTTTATCAACTAACAATACAACGGAAAAAAAAATTATAATAAATAAGCTAAATTGTTAAGAATAAGCCTTTTAAAAAGTATACTTATAAATTTTTTTAGAAGCGAACCATTCGACAGGAAAAATTGTTCATATTTTCAAATCAACTAATTTTCTTCGACTTTTTGTTTTTGTTTTTTGAAATCAAAAAATGATTGTAATACGAAAAATACTAAATCCCCCTCCTCCCCCACTGCATTGAACTACCACATACGAGAAAAAGGCATTTAGTTTGTTCCATATAAACTGGGGTGGGAGTTCAACGCATACGAGGAATAGTTATTCCACGTATAACTAGTGCAACCAGAGTAGTGATTAAAAATAATAACTTTTTCAGATATTGTAAACAAAAAACTGAAAAAATTGAAAATTTTCGACCAAATTTTTTTAAACTTATATCGTCACAGTTTGCAAACCACTTCATCCCCACTCTTGATTTTTTTACCACAGTCTCTAACTCAATATTCTTTGCCTTGTAGCTTTATCGTTTTGCTTCTTTCGCATTTGCCGTCAAAATTAGAATTTTTTTCCTATTTGTGTACAAAAATAACAAAAAAATTTTTTTTTTCAATTGGTATTTTTGTTCTTTGTATAAATGCAACCCTCGAGATTGCTACCCCAACCAGCGAGTTGAAGTTGCTCTCCTGTTCATTTGAAAATTGTTTAATAAGATGCTTCTGATAGCTTTATCAAAAGTTTTTCACAAAAAACTAAAAAAGTTCGAAACTATTAGTTTTTTTTTTTTTGCATTTATTTTGTCATAATTTTTATCATTATTAATTTTTTTCTGTGAATTTCCAAAGTGAGTGACAGATTTGAGTGAAAATGAAATTTTGGAAATTACCTTTTCTCGTCTCCTTTGATTTTTTGCATATGCTATCCATCGTACATGTAGGTCTAGTGAGTTGACCTAACACTGGTATAAGGGGAAGGAAGTTAATGCTAAACACCCGGTACAGATGATCATAAAGATTGAAAAAGGTCCGGTAGTCGATTTCCTGTTAATTGGTAGGAAAAATTTTTTATTTTTCGGCTATTTCACTCTTTTTTACCTCCTCCCACTAAAAATTGCATCTGGCCCAATTCGGGGCATGTGTTTTTTAAACTGAAATAACATAAATATATTTCCAAATTAGGCAATAGGCATAATGTCAAAATTTCAGCAATTTTGGCCGATACTGGGCTGAGAAATCAAATTTTTTCCACGGAGAGAAAACATATTAGATTGGAAGAATGTAATAGCCACAGTTTCCATAGAAAAATCAGACAAAAAATCTGGAATACTGAAGTAAGATGCGTTTAGGTGTATGCTGATTTTGGTGTGAATAAGTCTAAATCGGTATTCCAAATGTCAGCGCTTGTTCCTTGACTCAATTTTGGCCGAAAGAGCGATTCAAAAATTAACAAAAATAGTTCAAAAATTCACTTACTTGAAGTTGAGTAGTTAAAATGTCCCAGAAGTACGTCTAAACCCCGTCATTAAATCTGTATTCCAAATTTTCGCCTCATAACCTAAATGGGAATGGGAGATGGGAGAGCACTTTTTTTCAAAGTTAAAAAGAGGAAAAACCTTTACTCTGCCCTTCTTAATTACAGTATGCAGGATATTTTATGAATTGATTGATGTTATATCAATTGGCTTGAAAATAAACAATTTTTGCAATTTTTTCTCCCTGGCCAAATTTTCGACACGACTGTATTTTGACTCAAAAAGTAATCCCTACTCATACATATCTAATCTTTCGCCAATCCAAGTCTAGTGAACAAATTAGAGTGATGCTACTCGATATCGAGTTGAATAAATAATTTAGTCTTCGAAGGAATAATTTTTTTTTTAAATAATAAAATATTTTACATTTCCGAAAATGGCCTTAACCATATTTTAGGACCAGACAATAGATTTTATACATACCAAGTCGAGATTCCGTAACAGTCTGCTTTTCTTTGTCAATATAACAAAGAAAATCAGACTAAAAATTAATCTGACCAATTTGTTCTCATAAATATTGTTAAGCGATAAATTTAACACACTTATGAAAGGAATATCCAAATAATGATTTTATGCGCAGTAAATCGTAATAATGTTGTATTAATGATCATTATCTCAAAGTATAACGTATCTTAGTGGTCATTGAACCTAAATGAAGATACTGATGTTACCGACGAGTCTTTAACATTTTAACGATCAATCAAACGAAATTATTCAATTAATAATTGCGGGTGATTTATTGCAATTTATGCTTAAATCTTTAATTTTCAAGCTTTTCAATTTTTAGTAACTTACTTATTTATTCGAAAAAGTATTAAAATCTTTTTACCACATAATTTTATGCATAGCCTATCTTACGTATTTCTCAATAAAATTAAAATTATCATTCCTCTTCTCAATCCTTTAAGCTTATTGTTCATCGTTTAATACCTCCTAAGCCTAAAAATCATTTTTCAACTTTGTAGTACCTATTATCGAACACACCAAAATACGTATGACTCAACTTCACCAATCATGTACTAGTTTAAAAATGGAAATGAATGTATGGTAGGAGACTCCTCCATACATATTAATCGTATAAACTCTTATCTATAAAAGAATTAACCTTATCAGTGCGCAGTTTGTATGTAGTTAGGTAGGTAGGTAGAGGTACACATTAAATATACAAATTATCAAATTCAAACACTAGCAGGTATCTAATCAATTGAATTTAAGATGTGCTTCTTCGAGCATTCATCCATCTTCAAAATCCATTAAGACATCCACAAAGCGATCGTTAAAATATAAAATTAAATTAAAAAAACCCCGATAATATTCACTTTAGAAATAAACTCTGCTATCTTTATCATCTCATCAAATTATGCACTAGAAAAATACTAACTTAAAAAAAAATGCAGTACAACAGTTGCAATAAATCAGTATAAAAAATGAACAAAATTACATGACCCCATTAGTGACATGAATCTCAAAAAATTACAACTTTTCACATAAAGGAGACCTACGTTTAAGATACAGGTAATTTGGCCCCGTGCTCTAAATTTAAAAACTATCATGGAAAAAAATTTCAAACGCAGGAACCACCCACAGCCTACTTCCCTGCGCCCTACACTGAAAAAATGCATACTAGATTCTCAATAAAAAAAAAGTCATCTTAAAGGTGTTTAGGCTTGGAAATTGAAACTATACATAACGTATACGGGGAGGAGGGGGGTTATATCGTCAGCGATACAGTAAAATCTAATTTTTTGTTGGGTGATTTTTTTTAAATGTACGACTCTCTTTTCCTTTAGATTACGTTCTTCCCCTACCTTCACCACTTCGTCGATAAATTGTAAATGCTGGAATTGAAGTTACTAGGTTTTTAGAAGATACCAGATTTTTATAATTTTCATTTTTTAAGCTTTTTACTGCAAGTTTGGCCAGAGTTTCGATGTAAGTAGATGAGTTATCAAGTACATTGATGATTTTAATAAAATTGAAATTGACCAAAATTATTAAAAAAATTTAAACACTTTTCCCATTCAGGGAAAAATTCTAAATCATGAATATATAACATATTCATGTCAATATTTCAACATTAAGAGTAAAAATCATTCATAATCATCTTTCATTGCGAGTTTTTGATCAAAAACTTCAAATCAAATACGTTTACTCTTCTCTTGACTTAATTTTGACATTTGATTTTATTATTGCCTGGTAAATATACCTACTTGACGAAATGTAACCTACTTACAACCCTTGAAGGCTACGAAACATCTCGAAATAGCTTTCAATCGATTTGGGAGTTCAAAAGTTTTTTCATTGATCGAATCAAATATTTATGATTTACAAGACGATAAGATAATTTTGAAAATTGAAAAATTCGCTAAAATTCGAGAAATGCACTTCAGGACTTGAAATTTTGGAATTTAATACGTACTTTCAATTTATTCACGTATTGACTCGAAATTTTGCTTAATGAAAAAATAATGAAAAATTTGTTTTTTTTTTAGGTTTTGATTTTTTTTGAGCATGTTGCACTCAATTTTGGAACTCCAAAAAAATGTATGCGATGGATGACCTCCTAATAAAAGATAATAAAAAAATTTCCAGCCATGAATCCCCTCCCAAAATTAAAAAAATTTTTTTTAGTAATTTCAACATGAAAAAAAATTGAGAAAATGCGAACCGAAAATTTTCAAAAAATTCTCATTTATACTACTTTGTGAAAATTTCAAAAATGTTTACTCCTATCTTACAGGGATATGCTGGGTCGAAATGTTGCCATTTGGGGCGATAATTAAGAAAGGGGCGTGTGTAGGGGGTCAAACATTTTTTTGGGATGTTTTTACACCATAACCAACATTTTGAGTCAGGGGCCATTTTTGACCCTTATTAGGAAAGGCTCTTTCCCTTTATTTTGTATCTCACCACCTATTGGCGAAATATTTTTGAAAAAATACTGGTATAACTTCGGTGATACACTAAAACCTCCAACTCCAAAAAATGACGATTTTTCTGAAAATGTGACGTTTTTGATGTAACGTTTTTAGTTTTTGATTCGAAGTTTTTGATCAAAAACTCGTGATGAAAGTTGAGTATGAATGACTTTTGGACAATTGTTAGCCATTGTCAATAACAACCAGGCTATTACGGTCTATCAACCTACGATGAATGAAATGAGGAATATCAACAAAATCCATCTCGGCTATTTTTGGCCATGTGAGCTATTAATTTTCATTTTATCATCTCCTCCTCCCGAATAAAAATCATTTTCTCAGCTCGATACAGACCAAAATCGATTAAATTTGGGAAATAGGCTTAGATTGGTGGCGGATTGAATATTGTGGAGTGTGGTTGACCTTGGGTCAAAATTCAGTTATGCTCAAGGGGCTGAAATCGCAAAAAAAATGTTCCTTTTTGAGCCAATCGATAGACAATCCGAAGTTGCGTTACATATCAAAAAATCAGCCTCCTAAGTTAATTGGGAGGGGAGATATAAGGGATGTTCCTTTTTTCGATCTTGAAAAAGAGCTATTCCTCCCTCATCTCCCCTCCAAATTGAGCTAAAAAGTTGAAATATGGTATGTAGATTCAATATAATATGACCAGATATGCGTTTTGGAGATTTAAACTTTTTAGCCTCATTGCACCCCTCTCAGTCTCAAAAATCTGGTTTTTGGTCGATTTTTCTTATTTTTTGAGTTTGTACCTCCCATAACTCTCCTCTAAATTCATTTACGAAGTTAAAATTTGGTCTATAGATTTAGTACAGGTTTTAAATATGCTTTTTGCAGTTTCCACTTTTCAGTTTCATCACGTCCCCTCATAGCCCCGAAATGTAGGTTTTTAGTCAGTTTTTCTTATCACGAACAGCCCTAACGAAGCGAGAATGTGAGCTGTGGTTTATTTCTTATATACGAATATAACATGTAGATTTAGCGGAGTTCTAAATGTGGCCTTTGATGGTCTGAACTATGCATTTTAAAATCACTTTCTACCCCCACCACTGATTAGGAAAAAAAGCATTGTTAGCGATGCTTTTCCTTTATCTCAATAATTTGTAGGGTAATTATAAGCACTATCTTCATTTTTCCAAATTTTTCAAAATTCATCGATCGAAATAAAAGCACGCATCAAAAATTCAGATACTGAGTTTTCTAAAGTACTTTTTTTATTTATGACGATTTCGTGGAATTTTAACCCTATTCTTATCAAAAATTTTCAATATATCTTCACTTTTCATAATTTTTTACAATTTTTGCTTCCATCCACCACTCAAAATGCGAAAAAAAATTCTGGAATTAAGTAGGTATCCACTAAACACACGTTTTAAAGCAAAAAACTCTACATACCTCCATTTTTTAGTGCATAAGGAAGGTTTGAAATTTTTTTTGCGTTCATTTCTCCCCACCTATTGGAGACCTGCAAAATGAGTTAAAATGGCCAGTATAATTGGCTTGTCTAAAAACGAGGAACAGTAAATCACTAGTTTTTTATTTGACTTGTTTAATCGGCGAGTCATAACATAAAGCACTGACTAGTTAGAAACGCAATTGAAATACCTGCTGTACTATTACTATCACTATCAGCTGGATTATGTTACAAATACCCATTTCTAGTGAAGATAACAATAACCAGTAAGAGTTCAAATACGAGTAGTAAACTTGTAAATGGTACGAGTAGCGAGTACTACTGATACTCGTAAAAGTGCGAAAACTAAAAAAATGATTCACTGATTCACACTCGTTGACAACGAATTTTAGTTCGAGTAATACTACAGTGCTATTCGCACTCGAACAAGTCTCTGTCTGCGCCACCTACTAGCAAAAATTTTTTGAAAAAATTCTGATACCTAGCCTCCTCTTGTCCTCACACATAATGAGGTTTCAATTTCCTAGCATAAATACAATTTTATGATGATTTTTTAAATGAGAAATATACATTTTTTCAGTTTAGCAAGAACATCGAAGGTGAATGGAATAGTGGGGAGAAGGAGAGGTTCTTGAGCTCGAAAATTTTCTTAGGGGGAACTCTTAACTATGTTCCACGATAATTTTCAAAATCTGAGGGCAAATCCGAATCACCTACCCTGACCTTAGGTACCCTTTATGGAGCTGATTGTAATTTTTCAACCAATTATTCTCAGAAATTTGAGATTTAAACTCTAATTGGGTATTTTATTGCAATTTTGGCAAGAAACTTGACTACTTATGAGAAATAGATCTACCTTTGCTAAATTATCTAAGGATATAGATTTAGCTTTACCAAATATTTCGGTATTTGCTGATACAGATTAATCATTGATAAATTCTCTTTTATTCATTTTCCTAATCTCTGCACACTGTTATCTTATAGCTATATGTATCGTAAGTTGTCTACAA
This sequence comes from Ferrisia virgata, assembly GCA_900060175.1. Taxonomy (NCBI): domain Eukaryota; kingdom Metazoa; phylum Arthropoda; class Insecta; order Hemiptera; family Pseudococcidae; genus Ferrisia; species Ferrisia virgata. The sequence goes on from FIZR01022976.1 coordinate 37,125, forward strand.
AGAACGCAAATGCGAAGTAAAAAATTTCCATCTTGAATAAGCTTTAATAAATTGACTTTTTTATCTCGAGTAGGTATTACGGCTACGATTATCCTTTTATTGATTTTCAGCACAATTATCTAACTAGGTATGTATTTGAACACTGTAAATCATTTTAGAAGCTATATTGGCTCTTTAAATCAAAAAAATACCGGGTGCTAATAAATTGACATTAATTAAACAAGTTTTTATTGATTTAAGGTGTGATTTTATCCAAGTCTTTATAATGCTAGCCCATGTAAGTAAGTACCTACGTATAGGAGGTTAGGTGCAGATATGCTATTGGTATGCATCGTGTATATGCTATTCATTATACAGTATACACAGATAAGTTGAATTTTCTGTTTCGTCGAAATAAAAACTTGCACGATGACTTAATAAAATTCGCTGAATAATTTTTTTTCGAACTTAGAAGTAGGAGTCAAGGCGAAACAATTTTAAATGAATGCATCTTACATTTTTTTTCTGAATACCTCATTTAACTTGAATACTTATGTTTTGTAAAAATACTTCGTAGGTGATAAAAATTATCTAATAATGTACCGCACCTGCCATTAAATGCGCATTTAATTACTCGGTTCAATTTTATGAGCCGACTTAGCATTGATTTTCTAGTTTTCCTAAATAAACAATTACCTAAACATTTAAAAATTATAGCTTCCTTCTTTTCAACGCAATGTAAAGAGAAATTTATTCGTAAGTGGTATTGGTGACTAAGTTGCACTCTTACACCAAATTATAATATTTTTTCTTGCATAAAAATTAAAACCGAAATATCTCATACTTGAAAGTATGAGAAAAAATATATTGCATCCTGTTAATGGAAAAAGTTTACATGGTTTTTTCCTTGATCACAGATATGCCCTCTGCCTATAAATTTAAACATTTAATATAAATAGGAATTATATGAAATAAAAATCAAGCATCACGCTTTTATTCTTCCGTTTTAATTTTTTTGCCTAGGGAAATTAAAATTCCAGGTCTATCTTTGAGTTCAAATTGAAACAGTGTTGCCAACACTGAATTTTAATTCAAAAATTAGCCTTTTTCAACATTGAAATGGTACATTTTTCTACAAAACTTTACTTCGTTCAAGTTTAACATACACATGCCCAATTTGGATTGGAACCTCTAAAACTAACCTACAAAAAATCCAAATGTTCCAAAATAAATATGCAAGAATTTCAACCAAAGCACCTTGGTTCATTCGAAACTCACAAATCCAACGTGAAACCAGACTTGAACCATTATATGACTTTCTTCATAAAATAACTCAAAAATATCTATATAAATTGAACTTAAAAGGCCTAGATATAGGTTCGCGAAGTAACAACCCTCGCCTA
>FIZR01022979.1:0-12765 GCA_900060175.1 Ferrisia virgata
CTGAAAAAACATCGTTGAGCGATGCTTTTCTTTCTTTCTTTCTTTTTTTTTTTTTTTTTTTACTTTACGAATTAATATTCTATATGTGGAACCAAAGCCTCTCCCAATGTGCACGTTTGAAAAAACGCGAATGGCGAATCGGTGCGCCTGGATGAATTAAAAGAACCGCCATCTCCATCGCCACGCGATACCCTTCAGCAATCGTGACTGTAGGTATTCTGCGGGCGATGATATATTCGCATTCGTAGTTCGCAGTTCGCAAAACCAACCAACGAAAACATACCCGAGCTGGAGGGAGAGATGGGATTATGGCGAAAATAGTACGTGCATCGTTGTATGTCGATGTAAGTACTTGTATTACCTGCATACATTACGTATCGTATGGTACATGTACGTCGTCTACGTACTACTCACATAGCTATGTATACCTTTGTATACCTATCTGCGTGTATGTAGTATACGTTATCATTATCCACTTATCTTGGTGGTCGCCTAGAGGCATTTAGTTATACGTAGCGTAGGTAATATCATCATCTGTATGTAATATTCGAATTGGGATGAACTCCCGGGTCTTTTCAGTGTTCAGCTCGGTCGTAGGTATTGTGTTATGCCGAAATGTTTTTTTTTTCTTTTTTTATTTATTGTTCTCAGCAATGCTTCTCCTTACGTATTCATCTTTTTTGAACGCTTACATCATACAGAACTGGCTTTTGATTGGACTGCGAATAATGTATTTCCAAGTACATACCTAGTACCTTACCTATACCTACGTTGTGTCTATCTTGTCACGAAGTTTCCTCTATCCTCTATGTCGTCTTATCTAGATACCATCAAAATGACTGCGCCGCGCGCGATCCATATTTATTTCATATATTTTTAGATTGTACATAATGTATAAATACATATATATATATATATACGGTAGATAAGTAGGTACGTAGATATAGCTGTATGTAATGTAGCCTACCTGACGGTTGACATGATTCATAAACAGTACATAATGGCACGAAATCGTCGATGAATAATGATGTTGCTTGGGATGTGTATCTCTCTATGTATTCGTGCGTATATCTGTACAGTGTGTACGCCTGTCTACGTACCACAGAAAGTACAGACAATAAGTGTAAGAATAATTTGGTACATAAACATATTTCAAGGTTAAGCTAATACACGTGCAAAATGTCACTTCGTCTTTCGTAGTTTATCGTATTCCCATAGGAAGTACGTGATCGACTTATAAATAAAGGCTATCTTTTGATAAGTACGCCGAAAATGCCCTATCCTCAGATTTTCCAAAATATTCATGAAACATTGTTGGGTATCTCTAAAAAAAAAAAAAATTGCACTGCCAAAAAAATTCTCCCCATCCCCTCGCCCTTTTTTAGAATTGCGAAAAAACGTATCTTTCCGCAAAAAATTCTGTTTTTTCGCATCATGCAAGAAAATTTTTTATAACACCTAAAATGTATAGAAGGGGTATGGACCTATGTACGAAATTTTTTTCAAATTTTTCTGTCCTCCAGAGAGTGGAGAAACGTACAAACGAAAACTTAAAATTGTCACAGCTCCTAACTGAAGGAGGATACACAATTTTTTTTTTCGCCTAGATGTACATCTTGGTAACTATACCATTTTTTGAAATTTTTTTTGAGCGGTGGGTCACGTTTAAAAATGAAAAAAAAAAAAATGTGTTTTTTGCGTTTATTTCTGAAACTATGCGTTTTACACCAAAATTGGCCATGAGCACTTTTGTTTCTCGTAAAATTTTACCTCAGATTCCGTGATCAAAATTTTCGACTTCCCACAAATTCTGTGTATTGCGGGGGCATGGATATTTAGAGGCTGAGGGGTCAACATATTAACGAAGAGTTTTATGCAAAAACAAATACTAAATTCGAAGGTAGCGTGTCGAAATTTGTGGAAAAGTACTCAACTCTAATTTTTCCAAGCTTTTAAAACCTTCACCCCCCCCCCACCCCCACCTCCCACCCACTTGCCATTCACATAAAAACAGGTTGGTAATTTTGGTGTCGTTTTGATATGAATCGAATCCCCTGAATACGATTATAAATATAAAAATATGATTTTGGATGATGCACATCGCATAGGGCTCTATCTACAGTTGCTTTGGAGAAAAAAATCATTTTTGTATCCGAATCAACCTTGATTGATATGTAATGCACATCCGGATACAGAACTTCATGCCAACAGTTTCCGAATGCGGTGAAAATTCGTCTAAAATATGGAAAAAATGGTTGAAAATCATTGAAAATTGGATAAAAATTTGACCAAAATGGATTCGTGATGCAAAAAATTCAATTAAAATTAACGAAAAAAAGTTGAAAATTGAGCTGAAATGTAGAAAAAATCATTGAAAATCATTAAAAGTTGAGTAAAAATTTGATAAAAATGACTTCAATATGCAGAAAATTAATAAAAAAATCACGAAAAAGTGTTGAAAAATAAGTAAAAATTGGCCTAAAATTTGAAAGAAATCGTTGAAAATCATTTAAAAATAGATAAAAATTTGATAAAAAAAGGGCTCAAAATGTAAAAAATTGATAAAAAGGTAACGAAAAAATTTTGAAATTTGAATGAAAATTGACCTAAAATGTTGAAAATATTGTTGAAAATCATTAAAAATTGTGTAAAATTTTGACAAAAACGGGTTAAAAATGCAAAACATTGATCAGAAATAACGAAAAAATATTGAAAATTAATGTAAAATATGAAAAAAATCGTTAAAAATCGTTGAAAATTGGGCAAAATTTAAACAAAAGTGGGTTCAAAATACAAAAAGTTGGTTAAATATCATAAATTTTTAAAGCAATTTTCATGATTTTTAACAATCTTTTTTCTATATTTTAGATCAATTTTATTTTATTTTTTAACATTGTTTCACTATTTTTGACTAATTTCTTCATTTTAAGCTTAAGCCCTTTTTCTTTTCAAACTTCTACCAAATTTTTAATGATTTTCAACGATCTTTTCTACGTCAATTTTCACCTTATTTACCAGTTTTTCAAATTTTTACCTAATTTTCAGCGTTTTTTTTATATTTTAGTTCATTTTTCACCTAATTTTCTACAATTTTTCGTGATTTTTAATCAATTTTCTAGATTTTTAATGGTTTTTAACAATTTTTTCATATTTTAAATCAATTTTCATTTATTTTTCAACATTTTTAGCAAATTTCCTCTCAATTTTCAATAATTTTTAACGAATTTTTTTATAGATGAATTTAAACCTAATTTTTTATGCAACAGTTTTTCGGGATTTTTAGAAACCAACAGTGATTTATTACGAGAAAAAAATTTCCCGCCCAAAAACGACCATTTTATGAGCGAAAAACATGATGGAAAAATGGTTTTTTCGAGCTTTCCAAGTTGTTCTCTTATGTTTGAAATTTCTAAAAAAAAACATCACTTTGTGCATAGGAAGTGAATATAAATAAAATTTTTCACAATTGTCTCATTGAAACATTATGAAAAAAAATCGATTTGAAATTTTCAAACCACTTATTAATACTCTTTTGATATAATCTACCACTCACGCAAGTTTGAAAAAAATCTGTTGAAAATTTGCAAAAATAAAAATTCCAAATTCCTAGGATTAAGAAAAAAGGTAACGTTTTGGTCCATAAAAGGGTAGGAGAAGGCATAAGAACCAAATTCCATCGGTTAGTTTTAGATTTCAGCATAAAAATAGATATTTAACGGTTGTATTCGAATATAAATTAGATGATTTTGGTGCATTTATTGCGCTGAATTCAAATAAACCATAAAAATTTCTATATCGCGGTGCAATTTTGCGGGAAGAGGAAACAGAATTTCCCTGATCACTTGATAAATATATCTGTTCTTTTTTCGAAAAAAATACAAACATGAATTATAAATTTTTTAAAAACCTACACTGCACATATGAAATAATGCAGCATTAAAATATAAAATAAGTTTTTTTTGGCGCTAAATAAAATATAAGGAAGTGGAGGTGGGGGAAATTGAGAATAGAGGGTTCATTTTATCAAACTGGCACGGGCCCCCCAAATTACCGAGCACGTCCTTGTTTGAAAGCTCAATATTCTAAAATAAATTCAGTGCTAAATTGTTGGAGATTTTTTTTTACAATTGGGTGGCAATTTTTCTTCGATTTATTATTCTTAATAATATGCATTATCTTCGCGATGAAAGTTGCCGGTTTAACCTTTGATTGTTTCTAATGTGCACGAGTATTGTTGTATTGTTAGTACAGCGGAGTTTACGAACGTTTAATAAGGTTTTAGAAGAAAGCGAAAGTTTCAGTCGATTCTCATAATACGGTGAAAGTTATTCGAAAATTTATAAAATTCCTTATGAAAAATACAATCAAAAAAATTCGTTTCTAATTTTAAAAAGTTGACACAACGTGACTAATATTCTTTATCCTGCTGAATCTAACGTTATCTAATTAATATGCAAACTCGTTCTTTGGAAACACTTCGCTGCTGGTATTTCCACCGATAAACAGTATACAACGTATTAGGCACTAAAATTAACTGGATTAAATATGACCGATTGCAGAAATGATTTATTATACTTACTGGTGCTTGAAAAAAAATATGTATATAATAAATAAAAAATTAGAAATACCAAGTGATCGACAATTTCATCATATTCAACAGTTTTAAAATGTAGCTGTTACGTTACTAGCAGACCTGTTACAGGGTTACTTTTTAAGTAACTTAGTTACTACTTCACGTGTTGGTATTTGCTCACAAAGATTACTAAAAGTTACTTTTTTCTCATTTGTATTAAAAAAAAAAAAAAAAATGAAATAATGATTAGAATATTGTAAACGAACTGAATTTAGACCTTTCCAATCCATCAAAGAAGAACAACAACATGCTGATATTGAGGAGGGATTCAATAGGGCTAAAAAGTTGAGAACCCAAAAGGTACATCTAGGATTCCTGCTAAACCTACAAAGTGTAAACTTGGTAGCTCAATTTGGAGAGGAGTTATGCGAGCAACAAACTCAAAAAATAAGAAAAAACGACTAAAAAACTACATTCTCAGGGCTGTGAGGGGGTACAATGAATCTGAAAAGTCGATACCTTCAAAAGGCACATCTCTACATATTAAATTTCAACTTTCTAACCAATTGGGGGGGGGGATTCGCAAGGAATAGTCCTTTTTCTAGATCAAAAAGGAGAAAAACTCTCATCTATCTAACTATGACCCCCCTTCCCCCTAATTGACCTAGGAGGCTGATTTTTGAATATGTTATACAACTTTTGATTGTCTATCGATTAGCTTAAAAAGGAACAATTTTTGAGATTTTAGTCCCTCAGTTATCCCCTACCCTCAAATTTAGGAATGACTGAATTTTGACACGAGTTCACCTACACTCTAGAATGTCAAAAGACTATTTCCCAAATTTGATCTATTTTAGTTGGTATCAAGTTGAGTAAATGTTTTTTTAGCTTCGGGCAAAAAAATTAAAATTAAAATCTGGCACGACCAAAAGTGGTCGTAATGGTCTTCTATGACCCTAAAACAGATTTTGTTGATGTCCCTCCCCCTCCATCCGTTGTATTTGGATGGATGGTAATAGCCTGGTTTTCATTGACAATATAACATAGAAAATCAGACTAAAAAACTTTATATAAAATTTTTTTTCTGTATTCGAGTTTCATTTGTAAAAATTTTGGTTACTTTTTGATTACTTTTTTCTCCTGAAAAGGTTACTCAAGTTACTAAAAAATTTTGAAGAAATCCGTATCTTGTCTGTATTCGTTATATTTTTGTATGTATTTATACTTGTATGTTATTAAGTATGGTAGTTGAAAATTGTGTTTAACGCGATTTTCATTCTTTGCTTTCAGGTTTTCATTAGTGAAGGAACATTTGATTGAATTTACTCAGCTGGCAATGGCAAATTCAGAAGGATCTGACGACATGTTAAATCGTGTTATGCCCAAAGATAACATAGGTTTAGCTGCGCTACTTAAAACTAAAGAAGCTGCTTGGGATAATGGTAAGTTGCAAATTTATTTTTTTTATTTTTATTTTTTTCAGTTTTAGCACCATTGAGTAAATACATTCGTTCATACGTAATCACTCGCATTAAATTCAATGCGGTACCATGGCTGTTTCGTTATTCCGAATTGTGAGCTAATCTTTGACTTAGCAATTTGGTGATTTACTAATTTTTCTAGTTTTTGAAAATCATTGACCCGGCTTGAATAATGTTATGACATATAGTGATATTGTCATTCATGTTATCACCTATCGCTGATTTCATTCTGCTTACGGTGTAATATTTTTGTTAAGTTTCTGTTAATCACTGATTAGTAGTTGTTCGAAAGCATTCTTTGGTCATCTGTGGCAACTTTTACACATGTTTTTAAATCAAAATGGATTTTTGTTCAATGTTCTTGTTCTTAAAGAATTGCAAATTCAAAACAAGAAAAAAGTTTTAGTTTTTTTTTCTTCAATTTGAGTTTAAGACTCTGAGTTCAGTTATCAACTTATCAGTTCAGGGATATCGAAAAATGAAATAAATTACTATCGCTGTTTATTGCAAATTAATTAGTATTTAACGAATATGAATAGTAGCTAAGAACATTATACTACAACTTCTTAATATTTAATAGAAGAGGCAAGGTTTCAAAAACTCTATGAAAATGAAAATCAAAAACCAAAAAAACCGTTATTTTTTAGCATTTTTTAAAACTAAAAAAAAAATTGAATCAGTAAAATAGTAATAAACAAGAACAAACCAAATTTTTTTCGTTTTTGATTTTTTTTTGAAAGTAAAAATACGAATTTATAGCAACCAAATAACGATGAAAATAGGCGCATGTGAAAAATGACGTTTTTGGGAATCGTTAATTGAAGTTTTGGAATGTATTTCTGTACAACTAGATGTCGAGATAGAGAGGTGGAAATGAAATATATCAAAATTTCAACCTTCCTATGCAAAAAAACTGGCGCCATCTTCATTGTAGATGACGAACTGATTTGTGTTCGAGAGTTCTCAAAACGCAAGTTATATGCCTATTTAAAATTTTTTTTTCGATCTTCTGTCTCTACTTCACGCCATAACTCCCCCAATTCTAAATATCTAAAAAAAAAGTTTTGTACAAAAGTTGGAGGGGATAAAACAATGGTCATTTTCTTGTATAAAACATTTTTTCCCTACTCATTCCCAAACTGAGATATTTACGACAGAAAATTAATTATTTTTTTATCAAAATTTAATTTTCAATTTCTGACACTCATGACTTTTACAAATCGTCATAAATCCAAATTTTTTTTACTTTATTTTTTTTAAATTTTCGATGAAAAATGAACCTAATGCGATACTTTTATCTTCCAAATTCATTCTGCGATCGAGCATTTAACGAAGATGGAAAAACTTGATAGTACAAAATGAGCAAAAAATTAATTTTTTTTCTAACTTATATATTCCTCCTTAACATATAATTTTTCTAACTTCTGACCCTTGAAATCGCTATAACTTGGCGAAGTTGCAATATTACAAAGTGGTGGTGGTCTCATTGGAAAGAGAAAACTTCTTAAATTAACAACCAAGTTTTGCAACAAAAAGGACATTATGTCGGTTTAAACACCTCCTTAATGTGACGTCTTCAATTCGTATAGAAAATCAGTTAAAAACATATTTTGCTCATTTTCTAGTTATTTTGATGAATTTTTCAAATTTTAATCATTATATTGGATTACTACGTATAAGTACTTTTACTTTTGAAAAAAATCGAAAACGAAAACAGAAAAATTTTCCTTTTTTAAACCCTGGTGGAGAGGAAAAGAAAATTGAATTTAAAAAAAATTGATAATAATTGAAGCGTTCTTTTAAAGAACAGCCATAGTCAAAAATTAGAAACACTTTTTATTTCAATTTTTTAAATTAAATTTTACGAGGAAAAGACAACATTTTTATAATTTTTCGATCTAGGTAATTCGGTTATCATCCGTTTTTTTACATTTTAAAAACAGCAAAATTGAATGCTTTAGTTCGAAAAACAACCATAATTCATGCATAGTGCATTTTTATTGGTTAATTATAGACTATGGATATTTAAAAAAAAAAAATAATTCGTGGAAAATCTTGGTAAAAAATATGCTGACTGATAATAATACTTGAGTTTTGAAATAAATCATTCTTCACTTTTATTTTAATCTAAATTTATAAATAAATCATGTTTTTCATAAAATTATATTTGGTTGATAATTTTACATTTCAATCTATTTCATTTTATCATTAATCAGTACCTTTTTTGCTTAAAAAACGCAATAATAGTCTATCGAATGATTGTTGTTTTGTGTAAAAAAAAAAAAAAGTAAAAAACAGCCATAGTCCAGTATATTATTTTTTCAAATCTGATTTTTGCAGTTGGTAAAGGAAATAATGTGATTACTCCGATTAAATTCGTCATTTTTTAAAATTTTAAAGCTGATTAATACCCACTGAACAGAATTTTTGACCCTTCATCGAATATAAGAATGGTATTTTGTTCTACTGTAAAATTTAATTTTTGGATTATGTTGTTCTTTAAAAGAATGCCTTAATTATTTATTTGTTTGTTACGCATTTTTTGTTGTGGCATTGATGATGATGACGATAGCATTATAAGATGAAAACGTTATTGTTGCAAGTCAATAAGTAATTTTTTTTCAAAATATTTCGAAATTTGTATCATGAAAGGTTTTGAATTTTTTTAGAAATTTTTCCAAAACAACATTTCGGTTTTTCGAATAATGTTAATCGTAGACTTTGAATTATTGCATCAATTCTGTTTGTGTACGTGAAAGGCAACTTCTCCTTACTTTCAGCAGTGTTTTTTTTCATTTCATAAATCCGAATCGAAAATTTTATTACTATATTTTCATTTTCATCGTCTTTGTTCACTGGTATCTTCGTAAATTGCTATGGAATTCTACGACAACGATTATCAACGAAACGCCGCTAATCCATCGTACAGTCCTCCAACTAACGAGTACCAATATAACCAGAATACTCCATATCGTAATCCTGGTTATTACGGTGATAATGTGAATCCTTCATTGTACACATCTGCATCCGAATACGCTTTCACTCAAGAAACTAAAAATACCAATTTCAACGAAGAATACGAGCCACCATTATTGGAAGAATTGGAAATAGATTTATTCCTGGTAAAAAAACGTATAATTGCCATCCTAGATCCGTTTCATTCCGGAGTGATTATGGGATCGTATGATTTAGCTGGTCCATGTTTCATTTGCATTCTATTCGCATTATGTTCGTTTATATCCGGAGCAAAAATCAACTTTAATCATGTGTATTCCTTATCTGCGTTCAGTTGTATATTCATGTACATGCTGTTGACATTGATGACATCGAGCGATGACATTACGTTAAGCTCTGTAACTTCGATCTTAGGGTATAGTTTACTACCGTTGGTGTTATTATCAAGCGTTGGATTATTTATAAATTTGTATTCGTTGGTCGGAATTATTTTGAGTGTATTTGCGGTATTATGGTGTGCCTATGCCGCTACCAAAATGTTCACTAGTATGGGAAACACCGTGGATAAGAAGTTATTAATCGCGTACCCTTGTATTTTATGTTACGGTGTATTTACTCTTTGTTTAATGTTTAAGTAGATTTATTACACGTACATTTTTTTCCCTCCCATTTACATTTGATATTAAATTTTTCTTTTTTTGTTTTCGTTACAATTCATTTATTAAAGGTTTACCAAGTGATATAAATCAGGTACATCAACCTATATTAGTCTGTACGGCACATATACATTGGGATCCTGAGTATTGCGATGTGAAGCTAATTCAAATAATGATGTTATCTCACGAATTGAGAAACATATTGGAGGAAGCTAGTCAAAATTTCCGACCCGGACATAAACCCGATATCTCTTCCGTTCAATTACTTTTGTGTGGTGATTTTAATTCGCTCCCAGATTCGGGTTGGTATCGTTGTACCTATGTACCCAATTCTATTCGTAAAATATACAATGATTAATCGTTTTTCTATGCTTAGGTGTAATCGAATTTTTATCTACGGGTCGTGTAAACGCTGATCATCAGGATTTTAAAGATCTTCCGTATAAATCAGTATTACAGAAAATATCTGGATGTGAGAAACCGAACGAATTTACGCATTCCTTTAAATTATCTTCAGCTTATGGCGAAGACATCATGCCTTATACAAATTACACGTACGTATTTACAATTAAAAAAAAAAAAAAATCGCTCAGCCTGATCTTCATGAGATGTTATAATTGAGTGTCTTTTTCTAATCATTGGTACAAGTAAGCGGCTGCAATGAGGATAAGAAATCGTCACCACCGAAAGGAACATTTAGGACTTATATTAATTTCAACTTCTTGACGCAATTTGGAGGGGAGTTATGCGAGGAATATACTCAAAGAATAATAAAAATAGACAAAAAAAATACATTTATACAGCTGTGATGAGGTGCAATGAAGCTGAAAAGTCGAGACCCCTAAAAGGCCCATCTAAAGGCCCCTGATAAATGTACATGCCAAATTTAAACTTCCTAGCTCAATTTGGATAGAAGTGATGCGAACTAACTCAAAAAATGAGAAAAAAGGACCAAAACCCACATTTTTGGGACGGGGACGGGGAAGGGGGGTACAATGAGGATCAAAATTCGAGATCCCTAAAAGGCTTATGTAGGACCCTCTACTAAATGTGCATCCTAGGGTGGATCGATTTTGGAAAATTGACAACGGATAGTGCTTAGTAGTTGTGAAGTGACCTCAAACTAATTTGGTAAAAATTTTAGCCTCTAAAGTTGAAATCTACCCTCGCCAGCCAAAGCTCAAAGCTAAAAAAACTACCAAAAATTTTCAAAAAATGTAAAAAAAAATCTCTTGAAACATTTCATTAGAAATGGGTTTAATACTGTTATTTATACCCAAAATAATCAAAAAAGATGATTTTTCATCCCGGCTCTCTTTTAGAGGGAGATCAGAAAAACGTTATTTATCACAGTTTTTAAAATATTTTAAAATAATTCGAAAAAAGTTCAATTTTGAAAAAATGTTAATTAATATAAATGTAGTATAGCCTATTTGGTGTATTAAAGTCATCGGAGGCCTTTTTTTTTCACTTTTACTGATTTTTTTGAAGAATAACACATCAAAGGAAATGACATTATTTCTCATAAAGTGAAGATATTTAAGGACCACTGGAAAGACTGGAAAGAGTAAAGGAAGAGAAAAATTGCTATTTTGGGTATAAATAACGGTAATTAAGGTAAAATTTTTAAAATTTTTGATATTTTTTTTAATTTTGAACTCTGGCTGGGGAGGGTAAATTTCAACTTGAAGGGTTAAAATTTTTACCACGTTGATTTGTGGACATTTCACAACTATTAAGCACTGCTCGTTGTTAATTTCCCAAAATTTGCAAAAATCAATCCAGCCTATATACCAAATTTTAGTTTCCTAGCTCAATTTGGAGGAAAGCTATGCGAGAAATGAACTCAAAAAACTCAAAAAAGAAGAAAAACGGGCCCAGGGCTGTAAAGGAGTACAATGGAGCTGAAAATTTGAAACATTTAGGGCCCTTAATAAATGGTGGAGAGATCGGAAAGGAACAGCTAAAGAGGAAAACCCTCACATCTCCCCTCCTAATTGATCCAGGAGGTTGATTTTTGGATATTATGTATAATTTTGGGCTCTCTGTCGATTGGCTTAAAATTGAACAATTTTTGCGTTTTTGGTCCCTCAACAGCTTCTCCACCAAATTTGGGCATAATTGAATTCTGATCTAAAGTCATCTCCACTCACATATATCTGATTCGCTGCCAAATTGAGCCGATCGACCGAATTGGAGCGATTTTGGTCAGTATCGACCAGAGTAAAAATGATTTTAATGTTCGAGAGAAAAAAATAAATATCTGATGAATAGCCCAGTTTTCATTGATAATATGACATAGAAAATCAGATTAATAATTTAAAGCTTCTAATCTGGTTAACTCGGTTTAATTTCTTGTAATGTAATGTTTATTTTTGTCCTCAATAGGTTTCATTTTAAAGGTATCATCGATTATATCTTTTATTCTAAGCAAAACATGACACCTTTAGGATTACTTGGACCATTATCGCAAGAATGGTTTAAAACGAATAAAATTATCGGATGTCCTCATCCTCATATTCCTTCAGGTAGTTTAATTTCGTTCAAAATTCGCTGCAAAGTATAGCCTAGAAATTAGCTTTATTTTGATTTATTTTCCAGATCATTTTCCTTTGCTGGTTGAACTAGAAATGTCACCAAGCGTACCTTCGCCTATGAATGGTCTTCTCAATCGCAGATAGCGGGCGAATTAGAAATTATAATAAAGACACTGTGCCCCTTTTCCTCTCTCCTACAACTGATCGTTTTGTGTATCGCAACGTGTTTTATTTACCTTCTTTTGTTTTTATTCATTTTGAAATAACTCGATATCTAGGGTTTGGAAAATACAACTTTTTATTCGCATGTTTTAATGCAATAGGTATGTGTAATCGTTACGAAACAAATAGAATACAATGAAAATACAATTATTATTTTTTAATTTATGTTTTGAAAACGAAACTGTATTTTAAGCGATATTTAATTGTGACTTGTAAAAGTTTGTTACCAAAATACCAGTATTAATCTTTTACAATTTTTTTTTTTTTTTTTTTTTTTAATTTCTTTTCTAAACTTTTTATTATCAGCTTCGCGTTGCGATTTTTTGGATTTAAAAAAAAAG